>VZQC01008169.1:28298-141216 GCA_009823505.1 Rhizomys pruinosus
TATATTGTTTATACTATGTGCTAATTACTGTGCCATGGGCTATTTTAGTGCTTTGGGAAAATGAAAAGTAAATTTGTTCCTTAGCATAAAATATTATATATTATATATGTGGTATAAATTGAGATATACTGCAAATTTAAAGTACATACTGCAGTGTTTAGTACTGAAGTATAAAAGCTGAGTTTTGTTGTTTATTGCTTGTTGAAATGGCAGTGTTGAAGATTTGTAAATTACTATGCAATATTATTTCCTGTATTTTACTTTTTAATATTTTATTTTTGTGTGTATGAGTATATTGCCTGCATGTATGTAAGTTCCCCCTTGTCATGGAATACCTATGAATGTCAGAAGAGGGGATTGGATTCCCCTGGAACTGGAGTTATAGATGGTCGTTAGCTGTCATGTGGGTACTGGGAATCGAACTGGGTCTTCTGCAGGAGCTGGCAGTATTAACTGCTGAGCCATCTCTCCTGCCCCTCTTTTCACTTTTTAAAAAATGAACTAAAGACTAAATCACAGATGTGGATTACATTATGTTTTTGTTGGCAATGTTAGTGTAGACCCAGGATTGATCAGAATATTATTTTTTGTGGCACAAGTAGTATTGTAGTTGCATTTGGTGGATTCTGTTATATTAAAAGGCATGGATGATCATGACTTAGTTACGTTCAGTTATTCGGTGTTGCAAAATGTTGATTATTCTGGGCAGATGGCTCAGTGGTTAAGAGCACTGGCTGCTCTTGCAGAGGATCCAGGTTTGAATCCCAGCACTCACATGGTGGCTAACAACCATCAGTAACTCCAATTCTAGGGTATCTGATGCCTTCTTCTGACTTTTCTGGGCACTGTATGACATGGGTGCACTGTCATACATGCAGGCAATACACTCATACACATAAAATAAAAATAACAAAAAATATTTTTAGAAACAAAAACCAAATGTTGATATTCTAATTATACTAATACTCTTACATTTCTTACTGGCTTTTTTTTTTTTTTAATATATAAAGAGCAGCTTTCCCTTAGCATCTCTTTGGTTTTCCACTAATACACTCTGTACAGTCATGATATTGATTCTGTGGTTGGAAAGACAGCTCGGCATCAGCAGCACTCGCTGTTCTTGCAGAGAACCTGGACTCAGTTCTCAGCACATACATGGTGGTCAACATCCTTCCTTAAATCCAGTTCCACTTCTGGCTTCCACAGGCATCATACATGTGCATTTACATGCTGACAAAACAGTCATATACATAAAGTAAAAAATAATGTAACACATTTTTTAAAATGTATTGTTTCTCTTATTTATTGGCTTCATGTTATTTACCTCTTTCATTTTTTAAATGCAGGTTTTCCTCCTGATGGGAAGAATTTGTCTCAGGAGAAAGAGCTGCTGAGTCTCTTCTGTTTCTTCTCACTACCTCATGTGGGCTATCTGTACATGGTTGTGAAGTCTGTTGAATTAATGTCAGTCTACCAGTATCCTGAGAAGTCACAGCAAGCAGTGCTGACACCACAGTTTTTGCACGTAATCACAAGGTACCATTACATTGTTGCTTATTGGGGCTGTGGGGATAGCACAGTGGTGAAAGGCTGAGGATGAGAACCGCAAGGAACATTGTTGCTTATTGGTCTTTGTGGCACTCTTCTTCAACCTCAAGGTGCTGCTGAAATCTTTAACTGAGACCATATGATGAGAATAGAGTACTATAAATTCCTAAGTGACATCTGTCTTGTCACATATGTCACTAACTGGATCATGCCTGTAAGTGTTACCTGCTTTGTCCTTGCTTGCTCCCTTAGACTGGATGGGTATCTTTGTAGAAGAAAAATTCTGAATGAAGCATTTCATAGAGAATTATGATGAGTGGGAACCAGTCAAGCAGCTCTTCAGATTCCCTTTAGATTTCCTCTTCTCCCTGCTGTCCTTTTCTTTCAGTGTGTTTTGTGAGTTATTTTGTGATGGTTTAGAACTCTGAAATAGCCAGAAAGGTGATCTGAGTGTACGCCTTGATTCATAAAGGTGGGCAGCCACACGGAAGTTGAGGTTGGCCATCACGTGACTAGTTGGTGGCAGTTATCTTCAGAGTAGTCCTGCCCCAGCATGCTGGGAATATAAACTGCTTTTTAAAATAGGAGTTTGATGTCACTTCATTTTATTTTAGTGCTAAGTGATACTTTTAGTTCTGTTTCCTGTTTTTTGAGTCTAGATTATATTCAAGAGACTGCTTTGGACCCTCTGACCAAGCAACCGTGAATAAGATACATCCTCAACTTCCTAAAGCAATGGTGTAAGAGAAGTCCAGAGACACATTAAAAAGAGATTCGGGGAAAATTCTTTTTTTTTTTTTTAAGGTGGCGCACGCCTTTAATCCTAGCACTTGGGAGGCAGAGGCAGGCGGATCTTTGTGAGTTCAAGTCCAGCCTGGTCTACAGAGTGTGTTCCAGGACAGCTGGGGCTACAGGGAGACCCTGTCTTGAAAAGACCAAAAAAAAAAATTTTTTTTTTATTTTTTGTGTATATGAGTGTACCATCTGCCTGTAGGTTTGTGCACCCGTGTCATGCAATGCCACAGAGGTCAAAAGAGAGGGCATCAGATTCCCCTGGAACTGGAGTTAAAGACAGTTCTTAGCCACCATGTGGGTGCTGGGAATCGAACCTGGGTGCTCCGCAAGAGCAGTTGACACTCTTAACCACTGAGCCATCTCTCCAGTCCCAAGATTCAAGGAAAATTTTTAAGATGTCATGAGTGCACAATATGTCCTGGGAAGAGGGAAATTAAAATCCTCTAGCGGGATCTTGTGGCAAAGTTTCAGATGGCTGTGTGTTGGAAGCTAGGTCTGGAAGCTAGTTAGAATTTTGATGGACAAAGAAAGAGAAGAGAGTTATTGGAAGAGGGAAGACTGTAAGCAAAGGCTATAATCCAGTTCTTCAGAAATAATCAGTAGTTAATTGCACATAACAGAGACTTTATTTTAATTCAGTGGTTGTATCAGAATTTCCAGCATGTGCTGGATATCTTCATTAAACTATATAGAGCCCACCCGGGGATCCCAATACGCACTTCCAGAGGGCTGCTTCTTCCCCGGCCTGTTTTCTGATGTAAGGAAAGATGCTACTAGTAGGAGTGTGTTTATTTTCGGGGTGAAAATAGTGATCATCCACTGTCTAAATCACTGTCTAATGCGAGTCATTAAATATGAGGAAGCTGAAAATATCAGAAATGGTGGGGTAGCAGTAGAGAGCTAGCTTTTTTCTTTAAGAAAATGATGTCATCCACTTATTTGATGAGCATGATTGAACATACAAGCCCCTCCAGCTGGATGGTGGGAGCCTTGGGCTATGTGGGTTTGGGCATAGCTGCTTGCAAATCGGTTTTACATGAAGGATGCTTGTACTCATAACTTATTACTTATTGTTAAAAAATGAAATAAAAAGTAAAAAAAAAAGAAAATTAAGGACTGAAAAAAAAAAAAGAAAATGATGTCATCAAAGTACTGCTCCAGGAACTCTTAATTGCAGCTGTTTTGGAGGGTGGATCAGTAAATATAGCTATTGGAATGGTTTGGGAAAGAATATTAAAGGACTACATCTAGGCAAGGCAGCGGCAGGGAGAGAAACATGGCTGGATAGGGACAGCTTTGCCAGAGTGTCTTAAGAGTCTGATAAGATAATGCAGAGGGGAAAAATAGTGAAAAATCTCATCAGGGTTCTGAGCTTTGTCTGTCATCCATCTGTCTGTCTGTCTGCCTGTCTATCATCTATCAAAAAATTATATAATTAAATTATATCAAAAATTTTATCTTATCAATCAAAAAAATTTTAATGGGGTTTTGCTATGTAGCCCTGTCTAGCCTACACTCAGCCTCCACTGCCGTAAACTCATGGAAATCCTCAGCTTCCCGCTTGCTGGAATTACTAGTTTGTGCCACCATGCCTGGCTTGAACTTGATTTTACCAGTTAGCAGAGGGTGGTATAATGTGGGACATAAGAACAGTCAGCTTTAAACAGCTGACTTTGAGATGCTGTAGACTATCAAGAGAGAATGATAAGTAGGACTATAGGTAGGGGAAGAGAAGATGTTTATTACCCCCCCCCCAAAATGAGTAGATTCTCAAAGTAGTCAACAGTGTATAGACAGAAAAGTCACTGGAGAATTCAACTCTGGCAAAGGTCATATTTTAAAGCAAGAGAAGGAAGACAGAGATCTGTAAGGATGTGCTATAGCATTTCAGAAACCAGGGAAGAGGAGAGAAGGAAGGAATAGAAATATTAGTTTCTGTCCTTAAATGCAAAGATACTTTTCTTTTATCCATCTGATTATATACCTGGACAGAACACTGAGACTTTAGTGCGTACATCTCCTAAATGTAATCCTGTATTTTCATGTTGCCGTGTGACAAACTGCCTGACAGAAATAACTTAAGGAAAGGATTGATGTAGGCTCACGATCTCAGAGATGTCAGTCCACTTGATGGGGAGCAGGGAGCCGAGCGGCGCAGTTTGCATCCTGGCTGGTAGGAAGCAGAGGAAAAGAATGCCGTGCTCAGCGGTCTTTTCTCCTTTACCCTTTCACTCTGTCTGGGCCCCAGCCCATGGGATGGTGCTGCCCGCATTCAGGGCGAGTCTTCCCGCCTCACCTGATCCTTTCCTGAGGTATGGCTTACTGAAATGGAGTTGTTAATACGTAAATTGGAAATCTTAAGATCACCACACATATTAAGTCCTCTATCATTGAACTAATTATTACATACTTAAAATTTTCCTAACAGATACATATTTGTCTTGGAAGATTGTCTTGAAAGATTTCCTCAAGGAGTGTTTTTGTGTATGTGGGGGAGTTTCTTAAAGAATCAAGGAGCAATACAAAATCTTGTAAAATGCCAACCTTACAAAAATATGGAAATCCCCTGCATGCATGTTAAGAAAAAAAAAATATGGAAATCAGAAAGCCTCTCATAATTCTATACTCCACAGTTAATTAAATCAATAGTATATATTTGTCTGACCTTGTTGCTTTTATATTTTGCATATACACTTTTATGAGTTAGGTTTTTATAGAATGGATCATACTGTGTGCGCTATTCCAGAGCTTGCTCTCTTGGCAGTGTGTAGGTCAGATATCTTGGTTGGACATCTTGAACATTTTTTTATCTTTTTATAGTTCTGCTTGATGTTCCACTAGTAGCCAACCAGCTGGTAACCGATGGAGGAGGAAGGTAGTCAGAAGCCTCTGTATTTTGTCTCCAGAACCTAAAGGTCACTGACCTTTGTGGTCACAGCTGCTCCCCACTGTCATCCTGGTCCCCATGCAGGTGCCGTTGTCAGTTCACGGTCTCAGTTCACTTCCTGAGGTTGCTCACTCTACTTCAGATTAGTAACTGGTGGTGTTCGTACCCCAGCTTATGTGACAGCTTCAGGGAATATTTCCCATACCTGTGGGAATGGACAGAGGTGGACTGAGGTGGAAGAGGTAGCACTTTGAGCTTGGGAAAGTCCTGGCTGCTGCCCCTTCCTACCAGGTACACAGTCCCTCTGCTCTGAAGGAGTTGGGATGTTTTTCTTGTGGAAGAAGCACTGCTTCTACTTGAATGTTGCTGTTAGATTCGCTTTAGTCATTTATTTGTTTGTCTATTTATTTATTTTTCATCTTTTCGAGACCAGGTCTCCTTTTAGTCCCAGCTGGCCTGGAGCTCACTATGTAGACCAGGCTGGTCTTGAACTCACAGAGATCCACTGCCTCCCGAGTGCTGGGGTTAAAGGTGTGCACCACCATATCCGGCTTATTTATGTATTTAAAAATTTAAAAGCTCATGTTTACTCCTCCAAGTTTCTAGTTTGTTTTTTACAGGATGAATTTGGCAATCATTTCTAAATAAATGTTTTGAGATTGATATTGGTGTTGACTTAGATAACTGCAACATATGGCAGCCAGGTGTCTGTGCCCTTATAATGGAGTCCCTCGAGTCCCTTAGGTCTACTTACTAGGCAGAAGGAGGTGGAAGACAGTGAGGAGTCAGGAGCCTGGATCTGATTGATTCTTCTCTCTAGAGAGGCCTCTGCCAACATGAATCTCTCATGTTCTAGTCTTCAAACTGGGCGGTGGGTGAAGCACTTCTTAGGAGCCCTCTGCCCTTCATTTTCATTTCTGCCATTGATACATGTTTTGTGTAGGCTGAGTGGGTACTGAGTGCAGGCTGCATTTCATTCTGAGATAGGTAAAGTAGTCAGTAGTCAGGAAGCATGTTCTAAGTTTGGCTTTACTAGTCACCCGTCCACACTACGTGCAGATCTTGGGGGCACCATGTGGTCTCTCAAATGAGGACCTGCAGTTCTTACTTCTGGGTGCAGTTCTTACTTCTGGGTGCACCTCACAGTCACACACATCAGGTTCAGTGTGTTGAAATTTTAATTCAGTGGGAATAAAGTGGAGACCAGTTTTAGATATTTAAAAATATTCTATAGGGATTCTGTGACACTCCTTTCTGAAAAGCAGTCTAACTCATCATCATGTGACAGGTGGTAGCATCTTCTCCCACCCTCCACTGTGGCTCTGTTTGCTTGGGAAGCCCCCCTCCCCTCCCCTGTGGTAGGTGCACTGATTCTTGGCCTGCACTTTGCTCAGTGGCCTCTCTCTTCTTCCTTAGCCACAACCTGCAGTGTTTCACGGTGCGGTGCAGTGCTGCAGTAGCTCGTGAGGAGGACCGGTACATGGATACCACCTTGAAGGTTAGATTGGCCTTTGATGACAGTGAAACCTTGAGATCAAAAGGGAACACACAAATGCTTACACACTCACTCTGGGGCCTAAGCTTGGCAAGGACTAAAGACCCAAGGCCAAGATTGTCTTCTTCATTAAATTAGAAGTTGTAGCTGCAAACTAGTAAGCATTTGTGACTTGTGGTTTGTTTGACAGTTTTTTAGATTGTTTTGAAAACATTTCACTGAAAATTAATGTATTGCATAATTTTTTACATAAAGTCCAGAAGTAAATACATATAGTATAATTTGAGAGGAATGTTCATAACTAATTATATTACTACTTATTTGGGATTTCTTTTTTTTGAGACAGAGTCTCACACAGCAGCCCTGGAAATCACTATATATATTGCAGGCTGGCCCCCATCTTGGGGCAGTTCTCCTGTATCAGTCTTCTAAGTGCTGAGGTGACAGGTGTAAGCCACCATTCCTAGTTCTAAAATCTTAATTTTTTTTTTTTCAAGACAGGGTCTCCCTATAGCCCCAGCTGGCCTGGAACTCACTCTGTAGACCAGGCTGGCCTTGAACTCACAGAGATCCACCTGCCTCTGCCTCCCAAGTGATAGGATTAAAGGTGCGTGCCACCATGCCCAGCTAGTAAGAGCTTGTTTTAAAAATTAAGACTTGCCAGGCTAGAGAGATGGCTCAGCAGTTAAGAGCGCTGGGCTGGAGAGATGTCTCAGTGGTTAAGAGCGCTGACTGCTCTTGCAGAGGACCTGGGTTCAATTCCCAGCACCCACATGGTGGCTAAGAACCATCTGTAAGCTGGGCATAGTGATGCACGCCTTTAATCCTAGCACTCGGGAGGCAGAGCAGGCAGATCTCTGTGAGTTCAAGGCTAGCCTGGTCTACAGAGTGAGTTCCAGGCTAGCTGGGGCTATAGGGAGACCCTGTCTCAAAAAGACAAAAAAAAAATTAAGATTTGACAGATGAGGTGGTATATGCCTTTAATCCCGTCACTCTGAGAATTCAGAGATGAGCAGCTCTCTGTGAGATCAAGGTCAGTCTGGTCTACGTAGTGAGTTCCAGGTCACTTGGGGCCACAGGGAGACCAAAATGAATAAATAACTAAAAATTAAGATTCTTTTACTAGTGGAAATGAAAAGATAGAGATGAAAAAAAGTCTTCCATTCCGTACTCGTGTCCTTCTTTCTGTTATTACTGTTCTTGTTCTTCTTCTTATTATTATTATTATTGTTATTATTATTGGTCTTTTTGAGACAGGATCTCCCTGTAGCCCCAGCTGACCTGTAACTCACTGTGTACACCATGCTGGCCTTGAACTCACAGAGATCTACCTGTGTCTGGGATCAAAGGAATGGGCCACCACGCCCAGCTTCTTTCCTTATCTTTTAAACCCAAGAAGACATGGACTTAAATAAGGCAATGGCACAAGTCAGTGTATAATGAATTGAAGAACTTACTAATCCTTCTTTATAATAAAGATGAATATGCATTCAAAAGGAACACAAGTCCATGTTTTCCAAGAGTCATAAAACTCTAGGGAAGGATCAAGGAAAGGGAGAGGAAAGAGGAAAGGGAGCAGTGGGTGGGGTGCTGCCTTACACCAGCACGAGTGTGAGGGGGGAGAGCAGCGCTGATCACGCCCAGGGCTCCCCTTTGCTGGGCTTGCCCTGTTCTGACATCTGGGTCTACCGAATGCGCAGTCACTTAGCTCGCTTCCTGACTCAAGCTCTGCAAAAGATTTAGCAACCTCATGATCTGATCCACACAGTATTCACTCACTGCTTCCCTTTCCTGAGACTCCTCCTCTTCTACCCTATCCAAGGACATCTTAACCATATGCATGAATGAAAATAAATACCTAGGTGTTTTCTTATCTTCTTTTTACAAAGAGATGTAGAAAGTGACCTAAGAAACAAAGCTATGTTAATGGAGGATAAGCTTACACTCTTTTCCTGTCTCTTGTCTTTAAATTAATGGTCCTAGACTGGAACACTTTCCTCGTTCTTCCAGTTTACCTGACATGCCCCATGCTGTTAGCTGTATCAGGCTTTATTTACTGAAAAGGGTCTGTATTAGTCACTTTTCTGTTGCTGTGATACAACCACCATTACCAAGGGAACTTAGGAAGAGTTTACTTCCGATTAAGGTTGAGGGCTCCAGGGGAGTTAGAGTCCAACATGCTGGGGAGGCATGGTGGCAGGACACGCCTGAGTGGGAGCAGAAGGCAGAGGTTCACATCTTCAAGCCGGCACAGGAAGCAGAGAGTGACTAGAGATTGGCAAGGCTTTTTGAACTCTGAGCCCTCCCTCTCCCGGTGCCCTTCTTCTTCCTGCATGGCTACACCTTCTAAGACCTCCCAAACAGCACTACCAACTGGGGCCAAAATGTCTGAGTACTTGGGACCTATGGGGAACATTCTCATTCAGACCAGCACAGGGTCTGACAGTCCTGGCCATCCACACATGCAAGCATTTCCCGCACATAATCCACAAGGAAAGCATTTTATATACTCTATGTTCCACAGTATAGCCCTTTATAGTATTGGATTTTGGCTAGATATTCCATTTAGTCCTGAGCCCAAGCCAGCCCATTATCAGTGGAGATTTCACTGGGTGGCAGATGACTACCCCAGCCAGGGCTTCTCTGCCAGAGGGTTCTGCTGGAGCTAGTCTACAGGGGCTCCCCCAGCCATGAGACTCTCTGCATTTCACAGTCAACAGCACAGATTGTCGACTCTACAAAGCAGATGCTTGTTGGGGGGTAAGAGATGGTGCTGTGTTTAAGAGTGCCTACTACTCTTGCAGAAGACCTGGGTTCAGTTACCAGCACCTAAAGCAGCTCATAACTTTCTGTAACTCCATTTCCAAAGGATCCGATTCCATGGTACATATAAACTCATGAAGTTACACATACATACACATAATAAATAAGCCAATCTTTGAAAATTTTATTTATCTATTTTTATGTGTAGGAGTGTTTTGCTTGCATGTATATAAGTGTGCACCATCTGTGTAGTGCCCACGAAGGTCAGAAGAGGGTATCAGGTCCCTTGGAACTAGAGTTACAGACAGCTGTTAGCATACACTGGAAACTGAACCCAGGTCCTCTGCAAGAGTAACCAGTGCTCTTAGTTGCTGAGCTATCTCTTCAGGCCCAAATAAATAAATCTTAAAAAAAAAAAAGATGGTTCGTTACATGTTTATATTGCTGTTCTATAGGACAGGATAGGGGGTGCAGAAGGGGTTTTTGTCAAATAAACAGGCTTTCTTTTGTGAAACAGGATCTTTTGTATCCCAGGTTGGCCTTACTGTATATATGACCTTGAAACTCTGATCATCCTTCCTCTACCTCATACCTGGGATTACACATGTGAGCCAATATCCTGGGTCTATGCAGTGTTAAACATTGAACCCTAGGTTGTGTGCACTCTACCAACTCAGCTCCATCCCCTCCCCTGACTTTTAAATAAAAAGTTCACTTATATATTCATTCCCTTTGTTAACTTTCTAATCTTTCCTTTACTAGGCTTGCCCACCAATCAGTATGGATGTGTGTGTTTTAAGGATACAGCTTTTCATAGGCTTGAAAGCAATTTGTCACTTTAAAAACCACATCATACTTTTGACCAAGGCAGAACCCGAGGCCATTCCAGAGAGAAGAGAATCACCCAAGAAGCTTCTGTAAGCATTCCATTGCTTCCAGTCTCCCTAATGAAGTATAATTGGTATATTTTATGTGTGTCTTTCTTTAAAAATGTTTTAGCTGGGTGTGGTGGTGCACGCCTTTAATCCCAGGACTTGGGAGGCAGAGGCAGGCAGATTTCTGTGAGTTCAAGGCCAGTCTGGTGTACATAGTGAGCTCCAGGCCAGCTGGGACTAAAGGGAGACCCTGTCTCAAACAGTCAAAAAAAAAAAAAAAGTTTTAATTGAAGCCTGAAATGAGATGGCTTTTCGATAGTCTTCTTTTCCAGAGAAAATAAAGAAGGGGCTTATGATCTCTATAGTATTGTTTATAACTGACTGTGGAACTTTTAGAAGAAGTGAAGAATAAAATAGCTTCATAATAAAATAGTAAAAAATGCCTAGTACTATAGATAAGAGTTAAAAAGGACATGCTTTTCTATGTAATGAATAGGGTAGACAGAGCCTGTAATGTTGATCCAAGTCATAAAGATTTTTACTGCTTTTCTTCTTTGATCATTTACATTTTTAGCCAAAGATTATTTTCTGATATTGTAACAGAAATTATAATATATATTTTATAGTAAATGATATGTTTTATCCTAAAGAAAATGCATCACATGGAAAGCAAGATGTAAGATAGTGCTTTAAACTGATTTATGGGCTTAATTAGGTTTTTATGTTTTCCAGTAAAATCAATATTTTATGTTATTTCTGATAAGATTTGTGGTAGAGGGCATGTTGACAGGCACATACAGAACAGGATCTGGGCATGAGGACCTTCAAAGCTGATGGGTCTGTTTGCCTATTTGGGGAGCTTAGTATTGGAGAATTGCTGGCAAGTTGCTTTGTCAATATGGGCTAGAACAGTAAATGTTGTATACCTGTGTAGGAATGTGAACTAATGATCTGTGAAAATACTCTAGGTCTAGGTAATCGCCAAACTAAATACTAAGTAAAAGTGTTTTTATAGTTGTATTATTTTACAGTACCAAATATTCGCCATTTAAAATGGATTTTATTAATAATATGTCTTAAAATTCTTATCCTTTTTTAGTTCTAGAAAAGATACCAGTGTTAAGACCAAAACACCTCCTGTAGCAGAGGATGGTTGGAATTTGTATATTGTGAATACCATCTCACCAGTGCAACTATACAAAGAAATGGTACTTTTTCAAATATCTGATTCTTATTTGTAGAAATTTAGAGTGAAATTGGTCACTGGAAACTGATTCTAGGTAGACAGCATCCTTGTTACTTCCCAACCCACTGCCCCTTGTATTGCACTAAGCCAGCTTGTTTTCTCCCTTAAGAAAAAGAAATTGATTTGAATTCTTCATGCTCCAGGCCCTGTCGGTCAACTGTGCATTTTTCTTCACCATATTCTCACAGCTTCTAGAGTCCGAGGGCTGACTAGTAATCCTTTTCACTGAAGTTAATACTCCCTATTCAGACTTACTCTTCAAAGAGGATCCCTGAGCTAGTTTAAGCATTGAGTCCTAATAAAGAGAACCATGAAATGTGCTGTAAAATGATCGAATTTATTTCTTTTTCACTCTTCTTTCATTGAAGTATGGCAGCTTGTCCCTGGGCCCTGCAGCTACTATAACAGCAACCCTGAGATGGGGCCTGGAGAGGGTGTGCCTAGCCCCATTCTGACAATGACAGCTTCCTACTCATTTCTGACAATTTGGAATAATGTCAAACTTAAAGAAAAGTTGTAAGAATGATAATAATAACAGAAAATCTGTATGGTTATCCTTCACACAGACTGACCGTGGTTGACATTTCCCCATCTGCCCCACTCTTGCTCTCTTGAACTTTCTCAACACACTCTTGTTTTTGTCCCTTGATCTACTGGAAGATCAACTACATGCATCATAGCTTTTAGCTCTGAACACTTGAGTCTGTGTTTTCTAATAATCAGATATTCTGTATATCCACAATCTAGCCATATGCTTCAGTAAGTTTAATCTTGGCACAAGTCCAGGGTTTGTAGCTTGTCCAGTTTTGTCAGTTGACTCAGTAAAAGCTTCGTGGCTTCCTTAGGAGTCCAGTCGAGGGCCAGGTAATATGCTAAATTATCATGTCTCCTGCTTGAACTGGGTATATGTCTGTAGTTTTTCTTTGTATTTTATAACATTGATGTTTTTGAAAAATATAAATTTCCTCTCTAACTCTATACCCTTTTGTGAGAATGTTGTTTGTTAGATTTTTTTTCTTGCATTATTAGATTCAGGTTGTACATTTTTCAGCCAGAAGACTGCATAGATGATGTTGTATTTTGTAGTGTATCGAATCTTTAAGCATGTAATAATCATTAGCCCCTTCCTAGGGTTGTTAATTTTACTGATATGGAAAAAACAAAATAAAAAAAATATGATAGATAATGGAAAAAAATAATGCACACAAATATGCAAAGAGACAGGAAATGCTCATAAAAATTGTAGCTATTTGCATTTATGTGTTACAGTTGTCAGAACTTCATATTGTCTGCAATGGTAATATGAATGTAATCCTTAAAAAAATTAAAAATGCTACATATGGTAAAGTAGTTTGATTAACAATAACAAAAAAAAAAGAATTGCTTCTGACATTTAAAAAGTGGTAATTAGCCAGGTATGGTGGCACACACCTTTAATCCTAGCACTCGGGAGGCAGAGGCAGGCGGATCTCTGTGAGTTCAAGGCCAGCTGGGGCTATAGGGAGACCCTGTCTCAAAAAAAAAAAAGTAATTATATAGACTTTGTCCTGTCTTCCTGTCTTGTGTCCCTGAAAGTCCTCCCCTCATCTAGATGGTCTGACTCCTAAAGTCCAATTATGGTGATCTTATAAGATTAGTTTGTGATAGTTTATGGACCTGTCGTGAGCTATAGAAATAGATGTCAGGGCCAAAGGGACAAGACACCTTCTGCCGCTTAATGTATTCTAGACATGTTAGGGAGCTGTTTGAATGAAATCTCCACATGGTGGTGGTCCTACAAGATCTGCATAGAATAACAAAACCAGTTAACATGCGAAGGTGGATGGTGGAAAGTTCACAGGGCCCCAGCTCAAGATGAAGAGCTACAGGCAATCAGTGGATACTGAAGGAGGGAGAATTGCTTTTCTACAGGAACAGGCTCCCTCATAGATGTTCTAATCCCAGGTGGGCAGCCCTAAACACAGGTACACACAAGCACCACTAACTAAATGGACTCAGTGGAGATATATATATATATGTGTGTGTGTGTGTGTGTGCGCACATATGTATATTTATAAAAGGATGTATGTATATGTAACAAAGAGGAGTAGAAGAGGTAGTGGGTGGACATGGAAAGAGAGAATAGTACTGGGAAGAATGGAAATAACGCAGAAGCAATATCTATGTTTGATAGTCACAAAAACAAAAATTAAAAATTAAAAAAGAAATAGATACTGTAGTTATACCTAGCAATTGAAATGAGACTCAAGGAAAGATACTTGTTTTCAGTTTGAAAAAGTTATATCACAGAACTTGAAAGAAAAAGTTAATTATTTCAAATATGTTTAGCTATGTCATTAAATATTGCATGATCATTTGGATTTTCTTAGTACTTTAAGGTGCTGACAAAGTTACGTTCATAATCATGTGTATTCAACTGGCCCATAGGTGGTGGAGAAAGAAAATACCCAGCTAAGGCCCTATCTGTTATTTATTTCTCATATTTAATATGACTGTATATTAAATTTATTAACAGAATGTATAGGAGTTGTTATGAAGGGGAGGAGGTGACGTCTCTTCAGCAGCATTATGATTTGTCTTTCTGTGGTAGGTGGACTATAGTAACACCTACAAGACGGTGAAAACCCAGAGCTGCATCCACCTTCTTAGTGAGGCTCATCTGTTAGTGAGAGCTGCCCTGATGGATGGAAGTCAGCTCGAGCCTGGAGAGAAAGCAGAGCTTCTTGAAGCATTTAAAGAAAGCTGTGGGCACCTGGGAGACTGCTACAGCAGGTGGGCATAAAAGGCCCTTAAAGCCTTTTACAGGTTTTGTCATGTACTTACCAGTCTTTCTGTCTCTGGTAGTTACCTAATGAGTGAGACAACGTAAGGGGCATTGGTTTACTCATTTATTTCACAAGCATTTGTGGAATACATAGTGCATTCCAGGTACTGTACTAGCCTTAGAGATAAAAAGATGAAGATGAGCGCAGTGAGTCTAAAGTTCAGACTCTACACTACCTGGGTTGTTTTTTTGTTTTTTGTTTTTTGTTTTTTCAGGATTTGAGGGGCCCTATGACCAGGGAAAGCTGATATTTTAATATTAGATATTTTAATATTAGTATTCTGTGCTTTAAGATTAACAGAAAGGCATGTGAGGGTGAATAGAGATTTATATTTCTGAAAATGATGTTTATAAATTTTTTTGTATATGATTGCTTCATGGGCTTCACCTATGTGAACAATTATAAATTAATAAAATAAACCTTTCCTGATGATAAATACCATTATTTTAGAGGCATGTCAAAAATTAAGATTCACTGAATGAATGGTTGTTTTCCCCCCTTTATTATGCTCAGGAAAAAAGAAACTACTAACTAAAATGACTTCATGAAATCAAACTTAGAACTTTGTACCTATTGCTAATGCCAGGAGAAGAGTATTGGAGGTTTCTGTTTTTGGAAAGCATGTTTTATTATTGTATTATATCTTAGGTAGCTGTCTTAAAAAATGCAAATTTGAAGCCTTTTTAAATCTCCTTTTCTTTAGGCTTGACACCCAGCATTCCCACCTTGCCTTGCCGTACTATAAGATGTCTGGTTTGTCTCTGGCTGAAGTTTTGGCCCGTATGGACTGGACAGGAGAGAATGAGTCACGGAAATATGAGAGGGGATTGATATTTTATATTAATCATTCACTCTATGAAAACCTGGATGAAGAATTGAGTGAAGTGAATATAGTTTTCTATAAAGTTATAACTACTATTTTTAACTTTTCATTTTAATAATTTGTTTTAGGTAATAGTATTTAGAACTCAACTTACAAATATTTTCTGATTTGTTAATTCTTTTTCTAAGAAAAAATAATGTGCCCTTGTCTTCATCAATGAATAGCATTATAACTTGTAAGAGAGTTTAGGGATCATCTTTACATGTTTCCTCAGTGTTTAGCATGGAGCTGTGGGCTATTGTGGTTGAAGGACTAGTGGCATCTATGCTAAAGCGACACAGGATATGGGTCCTGCTTTTCTTTTTAGTGTAGTCTTTCCCACACTCCCCTTTGCCCTATTTTTCAAGTGTTCAAACTTCATTTAAAGGTCCAGTGATCTCTTAAGACATTACTAAAGATTTTTTTTTTTTTTTGGTCTTTTTGGTCTTTTGAGACGGGGTCTCCTGTTAGCTACAGCTGTCCTAGAACTCACCATGTAGACCAGGCTGGCCTTGAACTCACAAAGATCCACCTGCCTCTGCCTCCCAAGTGCTAGGATTAAAGGCGTGAGCCACCACGCTTGGCCACTAAAGATTATTTTTAATCCCTCTTCATTTTAAAAATAGTTGGAAATTGGAATACCAAACACTTTGAAGTTTTGAAGGAAATGAAATTTCTCATGGGTATATTTCTCATTGGGTATATTTTGAACTTAGTTGTAGTTTTAAAATTATAGACATTTAAGCATAATTTCATGAACTATTTTATGAAACTATGGTCACAACTTGGTGTACATTGTCACTACCTTTTCTTAATTATAACCAGGAGACAAATCAGTTTAGATCATCTCTTGTCTCCCACATATTTGCATGAGCTCTTTGTTCTCAGTCAAAACATATTATCTATACACATTCCTTTTTTTCTGATTTTTTTGCTTTCTATTGGCTAACCTTTTATTCTTTGTTCTTATCCATCAAAGGAATCAGCGGCAAAAGTGGTTCAGATATTTCATGTGGCTGAGCCGAAGCAGCTGCCCCATATTCTGTGTAGTCCATCTATGAAGAATATTGCTCCTTTAATTGCCTTGCACTATTTAAGGAAGCTGGATACTTCTGGATTTTCCTCCATTTTAGTAACCTTGACTAAGGCAGCAGTGGCTTTGAAAATGGGAGATCTTGACATGTACAGAAATGAAATGAAAAGCTATTCAGAGGTATAGTACCCTGCCTGATGTTAACAGCAGTCTGAAAGAAGGCGTAGGAGGTCTCGAGGTATTTAGCTTTCTTTTGGCTTTTTCATAGCTCATAGTTTCCCAGTTGCAACAGATAACAGACAAAATTAGATGGGAAGTGATCTAAGTGGGACTTCAGATGTGGCAAATGAAAGAAGATATTGGTAAATATCAGCTCTGGATATTCAGAGATCTTTCCCCTTAGTGCCATGTATAATCAACACTATGTTTGGTACTAAAGAATATATAAGTTGTGTCCAAAGCCAACATTCTGATTGGGTATGAGAGATGTTCACTCATTCCAGAAAGCATAAAGAGTGTTGCATTTTTAAGGATAGAAAGAAGGATATTGACTGTAAGCTTTAAGAGTCTAGTAGGTACCAGATACCCTCCACTCAGGAAATCACAAGTGACTTCATGGAGTAGTGGACATTTAAATGCTATATCAAAGCAGAAAAGGTTATTTCTTTTTGGAAAAGTTTTCATTTAGGGACAGAAGCCAAAGACATTAGTCACTTAAGGGAAAAATACTAAAGGTAATGTCATTTGTCATTTGAGCACTCCACCCCCAGGCCTATTCTAAGATGTTTACATATGTTATTTCATTTACTTTGCATTTAATGCTGAAGTCAGTGTTCTTACAGATGTTATATGCATGAGACACCTAAGGTGCAGGGCTGAAATCACTAGTCTGTGTTTGTACAGTTGTTCAGAATTGAGCCAGGCAAGCTGACTTTAGAGCCTATGCCTTGCTGTTTATTCCCTGCTTGGTCACATGGCCACAATAGGACTGTGTATTCTAAAATAAGCACAGGAGTGCTTTATCACTGTAAGGTGACACGGATTGTCATGAGAACAAGGCATCATCAGGACATCTTTTGCTTTGAAGAGTAGAATTCTAAAACAAAGAGTTTTCTTCCCATAATTTTGAAACGACTTGAGCTATTCCTTTTTTATAGTAAGTGGCTTGTTTTTTTTGTTTTTTGGGGGTTTTTTTTTTTGTTTGTTTGTTTTTTGTCGTTTTGAGACAGGGTCTCCCTTTAGTGCCAGCTGGCCTGGAGCTCATCACTGTGTAGACCAGGCTGGCCTTGAACTCACAGTAAGTGGTTTTAATCAAAAGCTTTCTACAAAAATTGAACATCTCCAAGTTTAGTTATATATTAACAACTTATATAAGACAGCTAATATCTTGCTGGGGATAAGAGCTCATTCTTTTTTTTTCAAAGCCAATGTTTTATTAAAGATCTGTAAGAGCTCATTCTTATAGTTAATGAAAAACTAGAGATAAAATGTTTATAGCTTACCCCTAAATTATGAAGGCACTAGGATATATTTGTGAGATGAGTAATCTCAATGCAGTGTACACTTTCCTCCTAAATTTCTCTTTAATCTGAAGATGAAGTTGGTATGTGGCTTTATTTTGGAACCTCGGCTATTAATTCAACAGAGGAAAGGACAGATTGTTCCTACTGAACTTGCAGTTCACTTGAAGGAAACTCAGCCTGGATTACTTGTGGCTTCAGTCCTAGGCTTGCAGAAGAACAATAAAATTGGAATTGAAGAAGCAGATTCTCTCTTTAAGGTTTGTCCAGTAAAAAATGATAATTTTGCCAAATAACCTGATAGAAAGCAAAGGGGAGGCAACAAAATTAAAGAAGTGAGCTTTCATCTGTTATTGAAAAAGACGGACTTCCACATGATCAGTTATAATGTAAACGTACAAATTAAAAGACTATTTCCGGAGAAAGTACTCATTCATCCTAGAAACTCTTTGTTAAGAAAAATGTCCAGCTTTGCTTTTGCCAAGGCAGGGAAGCTAGTGATTAAAAATATTAATTGTGGGGGCTGGAGAGATGGCTCAGTGGTAAAAAGTACACCAACTGCTCTTGCAGAGGACCCGGGTTCTATTCCCAGCACCCACATGGCAGCTAAGAACCATCTTAACTCCAGTTCCAGGAGAATCTGACACTCTCTTCTGACCTCCCCTGCATTGCATGACATGGGTACACAAACCTACATGCAGACAGTACATTCATACACATAAAAAATAATAAATAAAAATTAATTGTGAACACAGTCCCAGAAAAACAAACGACGAATGGTATCCCTCATCTGTGGATGCTAGCACCAAGTACCTAGTTGTAAAGCAAACTGAGCAATGTTAATGTTACATTCCTCATGATCTGAAAACAACTGTGCTCTTATATTGTGAATCCCTTAACAGGTTCTAGAATTAACCTACCATTTATTTTCAGACTTTGGAATTTTTGGTATATGGGTGGAGGGTATGTGTACATATTTTAGAGTAATATAAAATCAAAAGAATGAGAAAAAAATTAATTGTGGGGCTGGAGAGATGGCTGAGCAGTTAAGAGCACTGGCTGCTCTTGCAGAGGAGCCACCCAGGTTTAATTCTCAGCACCGTGGAAGCTAACAACTGTCTGTAACTCCAGTTCCAGGGATCCAACACCATCCTCTGCAGGCATTGCACAACATGGGTCTTCTTACACACATACAGACAATACACTTACACACATAAAAAAAACTTTAAAAAATTGCAATTGCACAGTCTGTTGTAACGTGATGGGTGCTACATTCGTTTGACATACACTGTTTTCAAGGTGCTCTGTGGTACGGATGAAGATGTAATTCCTCAGCTCTTAGTAGACTTCTGGGAGGCTCAACTCATAGCCTGTCTCCCAAATGTGGTCCTTCAGGAACTCTGCTTCAAGCTCACATCTCAGTACATCTGGAGGTTATCTAAGAAGCAGTCTCCTGATACCACCCCCTTGAGAACGGCAGAGGACTTGGTAAGATAATGGAATAGTGCCCTGAATGCATTTATTATCATTACAATAGTCTGCGTTCTTGTTTTATTTTTAATTTTTTAAAAAATTTACGTTACTTACTTTCATTTTGTGTTAAGAGTGTTTTGCCTGCATGCAGTGCCCAAGGAGGTTGGAAGAGGGCTTTGACTGTCCTGAAACTGGAGTTACAGCTGAGTGTGAGCTGCCGTGTGGGTCCTCTGCAAGAGCAGCTAGTGCTCTTAACCACTGAGCCATCCCTCCCTCCCCAATTTTATCACATTTTAAAATGTGTGTGTGTGTGCATGTGTGCATGTGCATATTTGTGTGCACAGAAGCCAGAGAACAAGTGCAGGCAATGTTTTCAGTAACTCTGCCTCCTCTGAGACAGAGACTCTTATTGGCCATGAGTTTACCAATTAAGCTAGACTAGCTGGACAGAGAGCCCCAGGGATCCTCCCATCTCTTCCTCCTCAGTATTGGAGTTAAAAATGGCTACAACCACATCTGGCATTTTTAATAGGTTTGAGTTAGGTTAGGTTCTCATGCTCGTGAGGTAAACACATTACCTACTGAGTCTGTCTTATTAGCCTCTAATTTATTTTTAATGACATAAAATCAAACCTAGTGGTCTATTACCAGGTATCTAAACTATAGTTAGAAATTTGGCTAAAACTTACCTATGACTTGTATACACATTAAAAATATTTTATTTATTGGTTTTATTTTATGTGTATGGGTATATTGTCTACATGTATATAAGTGTACCTGTGTCATGCAGTGCCCTCAGAAGTCAGAAGAGGACTTCAGATCCCCTGGAACTGGAGTTATAAATGGTTGTTAGCTGCATGTGGGTACTGGAAATCGGACCCAAGTCCTCTGCAAGAACAGTGCTCTTAAGCACTGAGCCATCTCTCCAGCCCCTCAATTATCCATATTTTATATACCTTTCTATTTTTAAGAATAGTTGATAAGATGGCTCAGCATTTGAAGGCACTTGCTGCAAAGCCTGAGGACCTGAGTTCCATCCCTGCGACCCACGTGATGAAAGGAGAGATCCGATTCTTAAATAAAAAATTAAAGAATGCTCTCTCATCCCCTTCATTACTGTTTTGCAGAGTTGAAGCATACAGGAAGGGACTTTCCCCAGAACACAGCCTTGTCTGTACTAGGATTCTTAACACAGAACATGTGAGAAGGGACCCTTACAGCTTCCCTGGGAGAGGAATTTCAGAAAGCTACAGGAGGGAGGGAGGCTGACACATTCTGCCTCCACTTCCTGTCAGCCACACACTCAGGATCTGTTCTAGGCTGCCATGACAACTCTTGCTACCGTTGATGTGTTTTCTTCTTCTGGTCTCTTTGCCTTGGGTGCCATGGCTAATGTGTGTTAACTGAGAAGACCACCAAGTTCTTGAATTAGATGATTCCTTGAGAATTATCTTGAGACCTTATAAAGAAATTTTGCCATCTAAATAAGTGATATAAATAAAAATTATTTGAAGTTAACTCTTTTGGAGTATAATCTTAAAAGAAGTATTGCTCTTTTTTCTAGGAAGCACTTCTTCAGAATATTTAAGACATAAGGAAATATTTATTGCAGATTATTTAATGTGGAAGCAACAAGCCCATAACCTTTGCCACAGAAGTGCATACTAAAAGACTTCCTTTTTCTAGGAAAGCGTATACCTGATTCTGATGTGCAGTGGAGGGTCAATGATGGCTTCGTTTTGTGAATAAAGAAAGGATTATTTGTTTTCATTTTTATTTTTTGTTGTATTTTGCTTATGGTTCATTTCTTTATTGTTTCAGATAAATGCCTGTAGTCATTATGGCTTAATCTACCCATGGGTTCATGTCTTAATATCATCCAATTCCTTAGCTGATAAAAATTACACAGACGACCTTTTGAAACTACAGGTGAGTAAAAAGA
This sequence comes from Rhizomys pruinosus, assembly GCA_009823505.1. Classification (NCBI taxonomy): domain Eukaryota; kingdom Metazoa; phylum Chordata; class Mammalia; order Rodentia; family Spalacidae; genus Rhizomys; species Rhizomys pruinosus. Next base: position 49,563 of record VZQC01008169.1, read on the forward strand.
CCTCTTTTCTCTTAAATACGCAGTATATTACAATACAGTATAAAAGTTAAATATGATAAGCCTTTTAATTTAGAATATAACACCGGGAGAGGTGTGGGCAAAATCTATAATTGGGCACGCTTAAGAGCTTCGGTGGAATTCTGGCTTCTGCCCAGAACTGCTGGTGGTGAAGCACTGGGGCTGAGGTGGTCCCAGTGCAGGTGAGTTGGCAAGCTTCAAGAAGCTGTGCAACTCCTCATTTTCAGGATCTACTTGAAAAAATTTTATGAAGTAAAAGTGTGTGGATATGTAGTGGTATTTTTATGAACATAACTTTTGTTTAATGTGGTATAACATAATTTAGATTTCAGACTCATGCCTACCACTACTAACTTTCAGAAGAAATAAGTATAGCTGGATGTAGTGGTCCACATCTTCAATCTCAGCACTCAGGAGGGAGAGGCAGGCAGATCTCTGTGAATTCAAGGCCAGCCTGGTCTACATAGTGAGTTCCAGGACAGCTGGGGCTACAGGGAGACCCTGTCTCAAAAACACCAAAAACAAAAAAAGAAACAAGTCAAGGTAGCCAGTTTTTCTGGCTCCTGAAAAAAAAAAATAGTGTGGCACAATTAGAGAAGTGAAATTATCTTGTAAGATTTCTGACTGTAACACATACAGAAATGATCTGTTTAAAATTGTAATTGTTGGGGCTGGAGAGATGGCCTAGCGGTTAAGAGCACCGACTGCTCTTACAGAGGACCCAGGTTCGATTCCCAGCACCCACATGGCGGCCGAGAACCGTCCGAAACTCCAATTCCAGGAAAACTCCAGTTCCAGGGGAATCCGACACCCTCTTCTGACCTCCGCGGCATTGCATGACATGGGTGCACAAACTTGCATGCAGACAGTACATTCATACACATACAGAAATAAATTTAAAAAATAAATAAAAAGCAAAGTTTCCTTTAAAAAAAAATTGTAATTGTTGCCAGGCATGGTGGCACACACTTTTAATCCTAGCACTCGGGAGGCAGAGGCAGGTGGAGAGCTCTGTGAGTTCAAGCCCGGCCTGGTCTACAGAGCAAGTTCTAGGCCAGCTGGGGCTACAGGGAGACCCTGTCTCAAAAACACTAAATAAATAAACAAACAATGTAATAAGTGCTATTAAATTTCTACTGGTAAAGCTTCAAAGTACATTTATAATCACTGTCCCAAAAGTATAATTCAGTGAGCAATGAAAATCCCCTTTAAAGTATTTTAAAAGGACATTTTGAGGGGAGGGGGAATGTTTGCTATTATGGTTTGAAATATAGCCTGTCTAAACTTTCTAAATCTTTTTCCTACTTATACTTCTTTCTAGATTATCTGCAGGTCACGTAGTCTTAGTCACTAAGAAAATAAAATAGGGCTGGAGAGATGGCTCAGCAGTTAAGAGCATTGGCTGCTCTTACAGAGGACCTGGGTTTGGTTCCCAGCCCCAACATGGTTTCTAACAGCCATCCATAACTCCAGTTCCAGGGGAATCCAATGCCCTCTTCTGACCTCCACAGGCAGTGCATGACACAGGCGGATTTATACACATGCAGGTGGTCCATTCGTTTATATAAAATAAAAATAAATAAAATATTAAAAATACATAAATAAAATAACCATCAAAACCCTGTAGCATTCAGGAGGCAGAGGCAGGAGGATCTCTCTGAGATTGAGGCCAGCCTGGTCTACATAGTGGGCCTATAGGGAGACCCTGTCTCAGAGGGACGGAGGGAGGGAGGGCAGGCACCACATTTCTTTGGTTCCCACTTAGGGGAGTTAGGAGGTTTAGAATCAGATGAAAGCATTTCCAAAACCGTGTGGCTCTCTTCTCACCCCCATGGATGTGATATCCTGATCTGTTGTCTTCAGTCATTGTAAGAATGTATGTGTGTAATAGTTAAGATAGCTGGAGAGATGGCTCATCAGTTAAGAGCACTGGCTGTTCTTGCAGAAGACCTGGGTTTGAATCCCAGCACTTACATGGTGGCTAACAACCATCCTGTCCGAAACTCCAGTTCCAGAGGAACTGACATCCTCTTGTGTTCTTCATGGGTATTGTACAACATGAGTGCAATTATACATGTAGGCGTAACACACACACACACACACACACACACACACACACACACACACACAGTAAAATTTCAAAAAGAAACCTACAAATCATTGCTGTGCTCTGTACTCTGAGAGAGTATCGGAATCAGTCAGGGCCTTGCTTTTCGCCCCGGTTGACCTGGTGCCCCTCCCTTGTGCCCTGGTGTGGTTAGTGGGGGAAACAATCAGAATGGGGGAGAGGGATCTTGGCTGGAGAAAGGAGTAAATAATGCATGTGTTAAGTGTGGAGAAAGTCAACTTCCAACATGGAAAAGCAAATGGGGAACTTTAAGACAGAAAAGTGTTTCACGGAGCAGTAATCGTCTTTGGGCCATTTTTTTTTTTTTTTTTGATACAGGGTCTCACTGTATAGCCACACTGGCATTGAATTCCGAATTCTCAGGTCTTTACCTTTGTAAAAAAAAATGTATGTGTATGCCTGCGTGTATATAAGTGTGCCATGTACACTGCCTGGAATCAAACCTGGTCTTCTGTAAGAGTAGCTAGCACCCTTAATCCCTGAGCCATCTCTGCAGCCTCTGACTTCACCTCTTGTGTGCTGAGTTTACAGGGCTGTGCTTCAATAACTAAGTGTTGTGTAGTGTTTCTTAACCATTTTTAAAATTCTTAATGGTATAGCTAAATAAAAGTTCATGAGTAATCCATTTTGTACTGAGTTTGACTAATTTGGTTTTAACTGTGGTTGACATCCATGCTTTTGCTTCCTCCTGTCCCGCTCTTTATTCTGTTTAACCAATGACTGTGTAAACAAGTAATTAATGCTCTTTCATGCTGGGAGATTATGTGTGGAAGAGCCTTACTTTATCTTATCTTTGCTACTTTGTCATCATGAAATTATTTAGGTAAATAAATTATTAAGCTTGGGATAAGAAAAGAGACCAACCTTATTTTCCAGGCCATTCCTCTGTAGATATTTGGAATAAAATAACCATGCTGATTGAGAGTATATAGTTGATGTGCCACCTCTTCCTGTAACTTCGAAAAGATGCTGTAGCTAAATAAATAAATAAGTAAATAAATAAATAAGATACAGGGAAAGAAATTAGGCCATGACTATAGCTCTTATAGGAGAAGGAAAGATTAACATTCTTTTGATGATAGAATTGAAAAATACTGTGTGCTTAAACAGAAAACACTAGTAAAGTTGCTTAAAAGGAAACGCTAGTAAATTTATGAACATTACAGTAATAACCTGCACCCTGTCATTTGGCTTAGAGTAGTATTGATACAAGTGGTATTGATACAAATGACCAGGTTCTAAGTAATCACTTTCTAAAACATTTAAATTATATTTATTTATTTCTGTGTGGCACAGTGTATGTGTGGAGGTCAGAGGAAAACTTGGAAGAGTTGGTTCTCTCCTTTCATCATGTCTGTCCTACAGATTCAACTCAGGTCATCAATCTTGGTGGCAAGTGCCCTTCTCTACTGAGCCATCTCACCAACTCATGACCACCTTTTATTTTTATGTTAAATTTTATTTTTGGTTATTTTACTAGTTTGAGCTCTGTTGTTGTGACAAACATGACCAAAAGCAGCTTAGAGGAAGAAAGGATTTATTTAGCGGACACTTGAGGCCATCATTGAGAGAAGTCAGGGCAGGAACTCAATTAGGAGCCTAAGGGAGGACTGCTTACCATTCCATGCAGCATCAGCTCTAACCAAGGAGCTCAGTCACAGCCGAGGAAGCACAGCCAAACCTTGGAGCATGCTGCTTGCTGGCTCACCCACAGGCTCATGCGTGGCTAGCTTTTTTACACAGCCCTCCTCCATCAGTTAACAGTCAGGAGAGTGTCTCATAGACATGCCCACAGACCAGCCTCACCGTGGTATATACATATATATACACATATATATATGTGTATATATATGTACACATATATATACACATATATATGTGTACATATATATATGTATATGTACACACATATATATGTGTATATATATGTACACATATATGTACACATATGTGTACATATATATACATTATATATATGTACACATATGTATATGTGTACATATATATAATGTATATATAATATATATGTATATATATGTATATGTGTACATATATATGTATATATATACATATATATAATTGAAAAATTGGAAAAGACAGGGAAATGTGAAAAGGAAACAAAAAGGGGGGGCTTTGTCCTCCCATTCAGTGAGCTAATATCTGTTCCAAATAGTAGTGTTCCTCACAGATAAGTGAATATGCTTACATGCTTACATGGATTTTACAAAATTGGACCTCCTCTGAATAGAACTTTATATTGAGATGTCGTAACTCATTTTGTCATGATCATTTTCTCCTTAGCTGAAAATGGAACCTTAGTGATTGTATAATGGTCTGTTATGGATACACCATACTTTATCTCATCACTTACTCTTGAACATTTTGATCACTTGTGATCTTTCAGTGTTAGAAATACTCCTGTGCTGACTATTACTGAGCATAAATCTCTGACACATGCTGATTGTTTCCTAAGGTTCAAGTCCTAAGGAATTATTTTTTTTTTAATTTTATTTATTTTTGTATGTGTATGAATGTACTGTCTGTAAGTAGGTCTTTGCACCTGTGTCGTGCAATGCCGCGGAGGTCAGAAGAGGGCATCGGATTCCCCTGGAACTGGAGTTCTCCTAGAATTGGAGTTACAGACAGTTCTCAGCCGCCATGTGGGTACTGGGGATCGAACCCGGGTCCTCTGCAAGAGCAGTCAGTGCTCTTAACCGCTAGGCCATCTCTCCAGCCCCAAGGAATTTTTTTTAATTTTATTTATTTTGTTTATTTATTTATTTATTTATTTATTTATTTATTTATTTATTTATTTTGTATGTGTATGTATGTACTGTCTGCATGTAGGTTTGTGCACCCATGTCGTGCAATGCCACGGAGGTCAGAAAAGGGCGTCGGATTCCCCTGGAACTGGAGTTAAAGATGGTTCTCAGCCGCCATGTGGGTGCTGGGGATCGAACCCGGGTCCTCTGCAAGAGCAGTCGGTGCTCTTAACTGCTAGGCCATCTCTCCAGTCCCCCTAAGGAATTATTTTTAGTTTTAATTTATAGTCTATCTAACGCAAGTAAAATGCTATTAAAATGATTGCTTTGAATTAAACAGATCTTTATCCCTCTTAACTAGTGGTGGGCTCTTAGTACTTCAGTCCACTTAGACTTATGAAAGACCATAGTCATGTGTTCTAAAATTGCATTTTTCCTGCATTTTTGGGGAGTGAAGTTTCTTTTTTTAAAAAACTATATGCTCTGTGTTGTGTTTGGTGTTTTTGGACGCCTCATTCCATAACATTTCACTTTTCTGTTCATAGTCCCTTATATGTGGTCCCTCATTTGACATAGCTTCCATTGTTCCATTCTTGGAGCCACTCTCAGAGGACACCGTCGCCGGCCTCAGTGTTCACGTTCTGTGTCGAACACGCCTGAAGGAGTATGAACAATGCATAGACACACTGTTAGAGCGCTGCCCTGAGGCCCTTATTCCTTACGCTAATCACCAGCTGAAGGAAGAGAACCGGGTACGCCTTTCAGATTGTATGTTTAGGCCTGATCTGTGACTCCAAGATTTGATGATCTTGTCTTGTCTGAAAAATGAGGTGTGTTAATATTAACTTATGTTTACAAGGCTGTGTGTCCAAAGAACATAGATGTTTATTAATGCTAGATGTTTTAAGTACTTTCAGGTGGTATTAAAATGCATAGGCTGATGTAACTTATTCTTAAAAAGCTCTTGTTTGCAGATGAAATAGGCACTTACTTGAAGGTGTGGGTAACAATGTATGCGGAGAAATATTTTCTTCATAGTGTGGTCTTTAATTTTAAAAGCAGAAGAATTTTAATTTGTAGCAATTTTTCTTCTCTTCCTTGCCAATCAGAGTAATGGGACATGTTTACCTTTCTCCTTGAAAATAGCCATGTGCACTCAGGCTACAAGCCTGACTTCCGTTTCTTTTAAGCAGAAGTCTAGCTGCTGATAGAATTTCTGTTATAACAAAGGTTATGCCTAAACCACATGATATATATTTTTTCTCTATGCTTTCATGCAGTCTTCTTGTCCTCTTTGGAAATCTGAACATTAAATGCATCAAACTAAAATTTATTCACTTTTTCCCAAGACAGATTCTGTGGTGGAAAAAACTACTGCCTGAACTGTGTGAGAAAATGAGGTGTGCAGGAGAAAAACATCACCTTTACCTGTCATCACTAAAAGGTAAAATTCTCTCTCTTGGATGATTCTAAATTTTACCTTCAATTTTAAATTTGACAAGGTCTTGGTATCTCTAGTGTGCTTTTGTTTGTTTTTTTCTTGATGTCAAGTGAAGTGAAAGGGCACAGGGACCTTGGAAGTGTTTGCCTGCCTTCATAGTCCTTGTGACATTTGCTGCTTCTCTGTCTTTAGAGTCACAGAACTGGTGTTCTAAATTAACATTTTCATACTTTTTTAACAAATTATACATAGAAACTCATAATTTCAATATTTTAGAAATTTATACTATTACATATTTTTTATTTAGTTCATGTAAGAAGATTATTAAACATACTGTTAAGTATTGAAGAGTAACAAGTTCTTCAAAGATTTAAAATTTGAATGTATAAATTATACACATGAAGTTTTTTTGTGTTTTGTTTTGGGTGTTGATTTTTTTTTTATGGATTTTGTTTGTTGTTTGTTTTGGTTTTTTGAAATAACGTCTCATTATGTAGCTAGCCCTCGATATCATGGACCAGGCTGGCCCTGAATTCAGAGATTCACCTGCTTCTGCCTTTTAAAACTTATTTTTGGGAGGAGAGGTTCGATCTTGCCACGGTGCACGTGTGGAGGTCAGAGGATAGCTTGCAGGATTGGTTCTTGCCTTCCATGGGGTGGGTTTTGGGGATTGAACTCAGGTCATATGACTTGGCAACAAGTATCTTTACCTGCTGGGCCATCTCACTGGGCCCACATAATATCAAAGTTGATGGTGTTGAAATTATGCTTTCCAGTTGAAGTAATAGATTTTTAAATGTTAGGCAGAGCTAATGGCCTTCGGAAGTTGTTTTCCTGAGTATCCCACTTAAAGTTGTATATTTGTAGTTAGGAAGAAAAGGAGGTGACTTTTTAATAACTCTCCTCCCCACCCAATTCCTGAGTGCTTTCTGTTTCAGAAGATGGACGTGGGAGGTGTTTGGTTGCTGTGCTGCACTTGAACCAAGTTTCTCATGTAATTTATCACTGATGTTGAGAGACCATGTTCCCTTGCAGATATCCCATCCTTACTTTTCAGCAGTGTCATTATCCAATCAGAAGACTTCATCCTTTCTTTTTGTAGATTTTATCTACATTTAGTGCATTTGCGTGCGTGTGTGCATGCATTCATGCATGCACATTGACATCAGAGAGCTGCTTTGGGGAGTTGGCTTTCTCCTTGCATTGTGTTTGATCCAGGGATCTTAAATCTTCAGAATCGGTGGCAGGCCCTTTAATCCACAGAGTCATCTCATTAGCCCCCTTTCAGCCCTTGACTGGCAGCCACATGTCATCTGTCCCTACCTTATCCACCATTATTTCTCCAAATGTTCCACTTTTTGTTACCTTCAGAATATGCTTGTGTGTGTACATACACAGTTGTATGTGTATGGCTAAAACACTGATGATTTACTGGTTTTAGGTTTCGATTTTTTTTTATAATTTTTTTTAATTTTATTTATTTCTGTATGTGTATGAATGTACTGTCTGCATACAGGTTTGTGCACCTGTGTCGTGCAATGCTGCGAAGGTCAGAAGAGGGTCTCGGATTTCCCTGGAACTGGAGTTCTCCTGGAATTGGAGTTTCGGACGGTTCTCGGCCGCCATGTGGGTGCTGGGGATCGAACCCGGGTCCATCTATAAGAGTGGTCGGCGCTCTTAACCGCTAGGCCATCTCTCCAGCCCAGGTTTCGATAATTTAAGGGCTGGCACAGACTTCTAATTATTTTCATGTGTGGCCTCCTCATCAGTACTGTGCTCCTAAAGGAAACAGTCTGTGGCTGTTTATTGATAGGAAGGAGAGACCTGAAGAACTTCAGTTCTGTTTCTCTGAGGTCATACTACTGACCTTAGGATGCTGAGGGGAAGCCAGGATGAGAGTCTGGGGAACTGCAATTGAGTTCCACACCTGACATGTACTGAGTGATCTGCAACAAGACTTTTTTTTTAATTAATTTATTTATTTATGTGGATGAATGTACTGTCTGCATGTAGGTTTCTGCACCCGTGTCCTGCAATGCCACGGAGGTCAGAAGAGGGTGTCGGATTCCCCTGGAACTGGAGTTCTCCTGGAATTGGAGTTACAGACGGTTCTTAGCCACCATGTGGGTGCTGGGGATCGAACCTGGGTCCTCTGCAAGTGCAGTCGGTGCTCTTAACCGCTAGGCTGTCTCTCCAGCCCCGACTTTTTTTTTTTTAATGGACCTATTCTAGAGGAAAATGTTGAGCAAAATTACAGAAAGAGCAGGTCGAAGATGGACACATTTAAGGAAGTCGGAGATTCCTGTCTTTCTAATGCAGTTTATCCAAACTTGTTACTTTGGGGGCTTGGAAAATTATGTGTGCGGGGAAGGGTTTCTCCCCATTCAATTAAGGATGTTAATGAGTGTCTCTGGTTTCTACCCACTGGATGCCGGTACTACCACCCTTATTATGACTAATACAGGTATCGCCAGACATTGCCAAATGTTCCCCAGAGAACAGAATTAGCTGAGTTGAGAACCACTGTGTCAAGGCAGGACCTTCAAGCTGGAGTAAGTGGGTGGTGGCTTGTTTAAGGAAAGACTTGTTACTGATTTTGAAATAATGGACTACTTTTATTTAAAAAAAAATTAATATTGTAATAGACTCCAATAATAAGGTTTTTTTTTTTTTTGGTCTTTTTGAGACAGGGTCTCCCTGTAGCCCCAGCTCTCCAGGAACTCACTGTGTAGACCAGGCTGGCCTTGAACTCACAGAGATCCGCCTGCCTCTGCCTCCCAAGTACTGGGATTAAAGGCATGCACCACCACACTCGGCTAGAAATAACTATTTTCAACATCTGATGAATCTATTCTAAACCTGCTGGGAAGTTTGAAGCATGCAGATTTACTCATAGCTAGATCATTCTTGGTTAACTCACAGATTTGGGCAGCTAGTGAGTAGAATAAGGTATATAATTCTAATCTTTTTGGTGCATGTATGTATGTGTGTAGTATATCTGCATGTGTGTGTGTATATTTGCATGTGTATAGACATGTATATTGGTACATGTTCTGTGTGTACCTGCATAACCTCAAGGAGGCTTCCTTGATTGCTCTCCATCTTATAGATTTAGGCAGGGTCCCTCTTGCATCCACAGCTCACTGTTCTAGCTAGTCTGGCTAGCCATCCTGCTCTGGGGATTCCTTGTTTCTGGCTGTCTGCACACTGAGATTACAAGTGGATTTTTATATGGGTTCAGAGGCTCTAAACTCCAGTCTTCTTGCATGCACAGCAAATGCTTTTTCCATGAGCCATATCCCAGCCTCTATTTTGATTGATTGATTGATTGATTGATTGATTGGATTGATGTGTGAGAGTGTGTGTGTGTGTGTGTGTGTGTGTGTGTGTATGCACATACATGCATCTGGGTATACACGTGGAGGTCAGAGGACAACTTTGTGGAGTCGGCGCTCTCCTTCTACCTTCCCATGGCTTCTGTGGCGCAAACCCAGGTCGTCAGGTTTCTGAGGCACACACTTTTATGAGGCTTCTTGCTGGCCCCAAGCTCCATTTCAGTCTTTTCTTAACTTCAGTTTCCCCAACTGAACCAGGCACGAAACCCATTAGTATCTTCTTTGGAATGAGACTTGGATTAAATGAATTAATACATAAAATGATTCAGGTGGAAACTAAACGAGAAGTTTTGCCCAGCTTTTAAAGTAATTTACAGGTTTAAGGTGTCCATTTTCTTGGAATTATCATTTATATTGGGCCCTCATTGACAGAAGAGAAGAAATGGACAGTGGTAAGATTTTTAGACATATAACAACTGCTTGATACTTACCCCCAAGTAAAAGTTATTATATCTAGATTAGTACTGGTTCCATGGGAAAACACTAATAACTCATGTGTTTCATGTGGGTTTTGTAAACTAGCTAGTGGTTTCTACTTGTTTAGTTATCCTATGTGTTAGACTGAATATTGAACAGATGACTTTGGATGGTTTTATATTACATTAGCTCTGCAGATTTTTAAGGATCACACAGACAGTGACACTGAGTATGGATATACATGGAAGATCAAAAAGAATCCAATGTCTTGGACACTGTTATTTTTTATTTATTTTGTGAGAGGTTGTGGTGCACACAATGGATGTGCTTATGTGTGCATGTGTGCACGTGGCAGCCAAAGGTCAGTCTTGGGAAAAGTGGTCCACTTTGTTTCTTGAGGCAGGATCTCACTCACTGTGACCTGGGTCTCACCAGTTAGGTTAAGCTTGCTGGCCATTGAGCTCCAGGGATCCACCCATCTCCCGTTCTTAGAGCTGGGATTACAAGCATACACTACAATGTCTGGCTTTTTTTACATGGTTACTGAGAATTAAACTCAGGTCTTCACACTTGTGTGGCAAATACTTTGCCAACTGAGCTGTCTACCCAGCCCTCTGAAGATATTGTTGCTAGGAGAGGGCAGCATCTATTACTAAGAAGTAATAGAAACTTAAAATTAGATAATTTTGTTTTGGTCTTTTTGAGACAGGGTCTGCCTGTAGCCCCAGCTGGTTTGGACCTCGCTCTGTAGACCAGGCTAGCCTTGAACTCAAAAAGATCCTCCTGCCTCTGCCTCTGCCTCCGCCTCCGCCTCCGCCTCCCAAGTGCCCAGCTGATAATTTTCTTTATAAAAATGTTCGGTAAGTCCTCCCCCCCCCTTTTTTTTTCCTGGTGCTGGGAAGTGAACCCAGGAAATTCCACATACTAGATAATAACTCTGTCACTAAATATATCCCTTACCCTAATAAATTACTTAATATTAAAAATGTTCACAAGAATACTTTGCTGTATAGAAGAAAAGGCCTATAAGAGATTTGTGCTTATTAATAACATGAAATTTTCATTGAGGATAGAACCTATTTAGGAAAATGCTTTCTAACAGATAATGCTATTGCTGTCCTAGCAAATAATCATTGTATATTATCTGAGTACAGTCTTAACATTAAAGCAGTTATTGTTTTTTCTTTAGAGATTAGTAGAAATTTATTGAAAAAATAATATAGAAATCTAGCAGTAAAGTAATAACTCCAAATTTCAGGGGCTAAATGTAAAATGAATTTCAAAGGACTCTGGAAGGCATAAATTAAGAAGTTGTGAAATCATAAGCTTAATATGTGGATTTAAGAGACAATTTGGCCTTTGCAATTTTAACATTCTATTACTTGAAGTAGTTGTGAATCAGTAAGAAGAAAATTGGATAAAAAATAAACTTTTAGCCCTAACTCAGGTGTTCTCCCGCCGACAGAAACCTTGTCGACCGTTGCTGTGGAGCTGGAGCTGCGGGATTTCTTGAATGTTCTCCCAGAAGATGGCACCGCAGCATTTTTTTTGCCATACCTTCTTTACTGCAGTCGAAAGAAATCATTGACTTGAAAAAGTATCATTTGCAGTAAGAGACTGAATTCTCCAAAACTCCATGCCAGACAGAAATACACACAAAGGATTTTTTTGTATTATGTCTATGCAGATGCTCTAAGGATGCTTACCTTACCATGTAATGGTAGCTCTTAGCTTCTTAATTTATAACCCGAATTTAATTGTCTGGAATATAAAGCTTCAAGACATAAGAATTCTTCGAAGAAGCCAAAAATCCTCTTGTTCTTTGTTTGTTTCAGTCGGTAGCCTGTGTTTTCTAGAACTCACTGTGAAGCTGGCCTCAGACTGGTGGGGCTCCTCCCGAATAGTATAGGTGTGCGGCACCATGCCTGGCTAAGAAGCTGTGTCATTTTGGAGACAGAGACTGACTTTTATTTTGAGGATCAACATTTCATTCTGTGTTGGAGACATGACAATCTTTACACCCCAGAATCACTTAAAGGAAATATATTGCAAGTATGTTTGAATGACATTCTGAGTGATCACAGATTTTGTCATCTTGACTTTTACAGATTTTTCTGTTGAGTTACTGTTATTTTGGTTCTTTCAAATAAGCATAAGATGTAAATGTTTTACCACAGTAACAGACTGCATTCTTGGTTTTCCAGTCACCTGTAAAACTCAGGTTTCTCTTGGATTCAGATGAATGAACATTTACAAAGCTGGCTTCTTGTCTGGCTATTAACGTGACTTGTTGAGTGCACATCTTTTCAGCCAAAGCTGTTTTTATTTTTTATTTATGTGTATATACTATTACCTTTTGGCTAGAGTATATGAGAAAATAAAGAACTATACCTGATATTCATACCTGTCTCTTGAGTAACCTTTTATTTAAGGTTGCGGAGTCCATCTGCAGCTTAATTGTAGAGTCCATTGAATGTAGTTAAGGCAAAACTTCTACTTGCCCAGTGTCTGCATAACTGTGTTTGAAGTCCTTCTACTGGCATTTCTTAATTATTTTATTATCTTAATTTTATTTTTTCCAACATTTAATATTACTTTCTGCAGTGTGTCTCTGGTTTTACCTGCTTTTTCAGGATTCCGCAAAACTCAGCTTGCCTTTATTTTTCTTTCTCTTCTGCATTCTTCCCCGCCCCGCCCCGCCCCCATTCCCAGTGGTTTGTTGAGAATGGTGTCAGCTGCTTGTTGGAGGTACTGATGAGAACACAAGAGCTAGAGGTGCTTTAGCAAACTTTAATAGTGGTCCTGTGAAGACTACCTAGGATGGCATTGGGTCATAATTTGGGGGAGGGGTTGTTCAATTTGGTAAAACTCTAGCAATGATGGTGTAAATAAACTCTGAACCAGTTATGTTACCTAATGTACAAATATGTTTCACATTAAAGTCTGTTGATCTGTCCATCTGTAACATATTACCAGTTCCCTCACAAATGCATAGAGTTGTATGATTTCGGTCTCTTTAAACATTTATGGTAATTCCACTGTAAAACGTCTAGTCAGCAGTGCCATACACATTGTTATAAATCATTGTTTTATCTCTTTTTTTTTCCACATATCACCAATTTATTTCTTTCAGCCAGACTTGGTCTCTATAGAAAAAGAAATTTTAAGATGATTACTCAAAATAATGTATTTATATGTTTAAAGATTCTGTAGATAGGTTCTTCGCATGTATTCTATTTTTTAAATATTTGATCATTCCTAATTCACTTATTTGTTTTTCATAGGTTTTAAAATAATTCATTCTAGCTCTGTTTTAATTAAAGGAAAATTAATTTTCCTCTCTGCAAAAGATCCTCATTAATCATAAAGAATAAAAAGAGCAAATCTTTTGTGAAAAAACCTGGCAGATAACCCTTCACCAGAAGATCAGGGTTAAGCAATAATGAAACACATGAATATCTGACATCTTCTGACCAGGGGAAATGAGGAAGCTCCAACACCCCTTCTGTGATTGTCTGACCAAGTTTATAACCTGAGCTGATCATGAGAAAACATTAAACAAGTTCAAATGGAAGGTCATTTTAAAAACCTGCCCTGGATTAAACAGTGTCAGCATTGTGAATGACAAAACTGAGAAACGGTTCCCTAGGATCCTTGCATGACCTTGGATTTTCGTTTTGTGTGAACAATATGATTTATGTATAATTACACTGTTCAAGTTATTGTTTATTTGCACTGCTTGGAGACTTGGTACTGTATGAGCTGACGGTTAAATAAACTATATCCTAACCGATCTAGCAGTAAAAGCGTCTTGTTGAGAGGTGGAGAAGGAAGAAAGCATGGCAGCCAAATCACAGGTGCTTCATATTAAAGAAGTGTTTAGACCAAAAAGGAAGCTTAATTGTACTCATAATTCATATCTGGATATTCACCTTGATTTGGTAGAACTGTGTAGGTAGTCACCATCCCAGCATGAACGTGGTCAGTCACATGGCAGTGGAGTAACCAGATTCCAGGTATTTGGGGAAACATTTCTAGGGTTTGGTATGTTCCAGGGAAAATGTCAAAGACGTCAGAACTGTAAACGCCCCTGTGCTTTATTGAGAAAATGACAAATACGAGAGTTTATTCAAAAGCCTTTCCTTAGCCAGCTCAAAGCATTAGAAAGATATCTAAATATGTTTTGTTTTGTTTTAATTCTTTTTTATTTATTTACTATTTTTTTTATGTGTATGAGTGTACTGTCTGCATGTAGGTTGGTGCACCTGTGTCGTGCAATGCAACGGAGGTCAGAAGAGGGTGTTGGATTCCCCTGGAACTGGAGTTAAAGATGGTTCTTAGCCGCCATGTGGGTGCTGGGAATGGAACCCAGGTCCTCCGCAAGAGCAGTCAGTGCTCCCAACCGCTGAGCCATCTCTCCAGCCCCTTGTTGTTGTTTTTTTAAATGGGTCCCTGCACACTTTCTGTTTAGTGAAGTGTGTGGTTCTTATCTATGACCTGAGCGCTATGGGCTGTCAAGTGGGTGTAAAGGACAGAAACTGTGATGGGAGAACTTTATCAGTCAGGACTGTTTGTGCCCTACACCCCGCCTCTGGCTTGCCTTTTCATCAGACTTGAGTTCACAAAGGAACCAAGCCTGGTTCCACTTCGTCCTTAACCTCGGTTTTTGCTTCAGTCTGTTGTAGACTATCTTGCTTATGAAACTACAGGGCAAAAAGAGTCATAAGAGCAGACAAGGAGACTGGCAGAATTTTAGAAATAGTGACAGTCCAAGCATTCTGCGCTGGAGATTATTAGGCACGGGCCTATGAATGTAAGAATAGTATTGGAAATCCACTCATGATTTATCTAGCAAAACAGTGCAGATTATAAAACTGACCTTTTGCAATTTTTACAATAGCTCAAAAGTAAGAAAAACATGCATCTTCAAAAGGACCATCATCTTCCTTAGACAAGGAGCAGTAGGGTTGCATTAGGGGAATGTCAGCTGTTTGACACCTAAGTGGTGGTCTTGCTCACCTCAGAGGGGACTTAGCACAGGCAGGCAAGGGCATTAGTAATTCTTGTTCTCTGCCGTCTGGCCCATCGGCGTGTGAACACTCCTGGCCTCCCTGTTAGCCATTCCATTCAGATGCCTTTGCAGAACTGTGTGAGCAGAACTATGAAAGACCAGAAGAAACAGCAAGCCCAAGAAGAACCCCAGATGTAAGAAAGGCGAGTAGAACAGTCGAAATTGCTGTGAAAGTTTCCCTTTTCGTAAGTATCTCTGATGAAAATCTATTCCTTGCTTGTATTGAAACATATTTAAATGGAGTAAGAACGGGTGCCGTGGATGGCTCTTACCTTGTAGCGGAAGCTGTGGCCATGAAAGTGTACCGTGTGCAAGTCGATTTCATTGCCCATCCCCATCACGTACCAGTTAACTTCATCTCCCACGTGCATTGTGAGGCCATGGAGGTTTCCAAACATTCTTCCGTTAATGGCTGGGGAAAGCACACAATACCTTTCAGAATCTTTTATACCTTTTATACCCGCCTCCCAGAAAATATTATTAGGATAATACAAGCCATCCTCCTGATACATAGAACTTCACTAAAAATGGGTAAAATAGATCTTTGAAGGTCACTAATATCACTTGTTCCTTTCTAGTCACTTTGATAAAGAACATTTTCCCAATTGTGGATTTATTTAAAAGGGAGTGAGAATTTAGACTTGGGGGAGGAATGAGTAAATTATTTTAAACATTGTCTTTTTCATTTTGAACAGAATTTTACCTCAGAATATTTTTTTGTTGTTGTTGTTGTTTGGTCTTTGTGAGACAGCCTCCCTGTAGCCCTAAGCTGGAACTCACTATGTAGACCAGGCTGACCTCGAACTCTCAAGAGATCCACTTGCTTCTGCCTCCTGAGGCCTGGTATTAAAGGGGCAGCCTCAGAATAATTTTAAATAAAACATAGTCTATAACATGACTTTTTTGAAAAGAAGAAAAAGGTAAAAAAGAAAAGTGGTTTCTCTTTCCCATACCATGCATTTTATTGCTTTCTATGAATTCATCATTATCTTTCTTTACTTTCTCAGGGTGATCAGAATAGGTTTTGATGTTGTCGTCTAAGTACCAAGATTCATTCTCATCAAATACTAGAAACAAAAGGGAAAACTCCAGTTTCTTTATAGGATTGAATACTTTGGTGCTGTGTTTCCGACAAACAATCAGTGGGCCAATTAATCCACTGTAGAGATCCTGAAAGCAAGCAGAAACTTCAGTTATCCTTGAAATGTAGGTCAGGATTTCAGAGAACTGGGGCTTCACCTGTAATCCCAGTAATTTTGGGGGGACTAACTTAAGTAGCATACTTGGCTCCAAGTGATACAGCCAATATCTTTGTATGTGACTTGTACTTGGTTAAGTTAAAGTAGTAGAGAACAGCAGGTAAGCTATGTGACTTATGTGGAACTTATGTGTGAGGCCAAACATTGGCTTAGCTAATGAGCACAATTTAAAAGAAATCTGACTAAACAGTGTTGGCTGTTTACTTCATAAGCTCTTGAGCTCATTCGTGTGAGCCAAGCATTAGGGCACTCACTATAAATCCACGAATGAATGAAACAAAGCCCTTCCCTATAGGAACTCAGTGTAATAGAGAAAATATAGGAATGGAAGAAATGAAATAGAAGCAGAAGAAACTGTTCATTGTACTGGACAACAGAATGCTAATGAGCCCAGAGGTGGAAGACGAGAATTAACTCTGCAATCTATGAGAGTTTGGTATGGTTGAGTGTTAGTAATTGCAGTTTGCACCTTGAAGGATCTTTGATCTATATCATGTTTGTGAAATTCAGATTGTGTCATGTGAGTAGCATTTGAAAAAATTGGACAGGAAATGTCAGCACATTGCACATTCGCATTTGAGTCCAGTCATGCTGGTGAAATGAAAGACTTATGGGGAAAAGACGGGCACCTGGGGGGCGGGGGGAGAAGAGTTAAAGCAGGTTACAAGAACTCGAACTAAGAATGGGGCAGTAGGGCCTAACTGCCTGGGCAAGAAGGGTGAAGGCAAGTCCCTGCTTGAGCAGGTGAGTGCCTTTGATACTTGCGCTGCTAATGATAACAGGAAATGAGAAAGAGGAAGATCCCAATATCCGTTTTAGAGTTGCTGTTTTCACTCTGGGAATGGCTAGTGGAGGTGTGCCCAGTAGGCAGTTGTATTGACAAGAGGAGAATGCAGAAAAGATTTCAATTCAAGATGCTGCCAGTGTGCCTGCTCATTTGAGGTGCTCGTTGAGTGAGCCTTTGAAATATTTTATCTAACAACACTTTCAGTTCTGATTGGCTCCTGAGATCTCTTTTTAAACCATGTAACAAAGAACTCTGAAACCACACAGCTCAGTTCTTTGCATTTAATATATTTTCATAGCAAATGAAAAACGAAAAAAATTGATTTTTCATTTTTATTTTTTCTTCAATAATCCGTAGAAATGAGGTAATTGTAACTGTGTGTTTGAAGGTAAACCAAAAAATTTAAACTGAAATAGACTGTGGAGCACTTTATTTTCTTGAGATTTTTTTTTTTTTAAAAAAGAAAAAAAAAAAAAAAAACTCGAACCTCATCTTCTTTCAGTTGTGTGTGTATCTGGGAATTGTCACAAAACACAAATAGTTTAAACTTTACCTTAACTTGATCCACAGTTGAGTAGTATGCCCATGGAATGCAAGGCAAGTCTTCTAGCCCAGCACCAGATCTTTCTGGGAGTTCCCATATGTAAGTGCGAGTTTCACCTAAATTAATCAAGTGTTATACATTTGGTTATATTGGTTTATGCCTGACACACACATATATGTTATGTATATGTATTGTACACACACATATATAATAAATATTAAGCTTTGTTGACTAATGATCCAGAAACTTGATGTAGTTTTTCAAAAATAATAGTACACAAAATTCTTTGTAGAAATTTAGTTTATATATTTATGTGTGCATGTGTGTGTGTTTGTAGTTGTATGTCTCACAATGCCTATATGAAGTTCAGAAGACAACTTTCTGGAGTTGGTTTTCTCATTCAACCACGAGCCATGAGGATTCTAGGGATGTAACTCAGTTCATCAGACTTGATGGCAAGTACCTGTATACACTGAGCCATCTGGCTAGCCTAGGAATTTCATTTTATGATAAAGGGTAAGGCGCTTTTTTTGTCTTTGTGTGAATAAATTGTATGTGATACATACTTGTTATGTATCACATACATAACATATGTATCACATATCATATTGTTATGTTATGGCATAAAGCCAGGAGATAGCCATTCTAAGATCATTTAAGAAACTGCAGATCAGTCTTTTCTTATTCTGAGTACATTTTCTCAATATGCATTTTTCCCTTCGGATGCCTGTCCCCTATGGCTAGCACCTTGCCCGTGGTCATTTCCATTCCAAGCCAAACTGGAATCCTTCAGCTTCACAGTGCGCCACCTCAATACCCTATTGTCCGCCGGTCTGTTCTGTCCCTATAAACCACCTTCCCAGCCTGCTCTGCCGCCAGTGCTTGATATCCATAACCTGGGAGTCTTCCTTGACGCCATTCACCAAAACTGGCCCAGCTTCTCAAAGGTCCTTGTAACACCAACATTAAAATAGAATTGTAACATAACTTTTTTTCTTTTTTTTTTTTTTTTTTTTTGAGACAGGGTCTCCCTGTAGTCCCAGCTGGCCTGGAACTTGCTTCTTAGACCAAGCTGACCTTGAACTCACTGAGGTCCCCCTGCCTCTGCCTTCTGAGTGCTGGGATTAAAGGCGTGTGCCACCACACCCAGAGTAACTGGGTGATAACTTTTTACCACTTCAGCTGCTTCTATCCCCTGCCAAATCTTGTTAGTTCTGGTTACATTTTTTTACCAAGTTTACTGCAGGATTTCCATACTGCTCTGTGATGCTGTCCTTTCCCCCTTCCAGCCAGAAGAGCCTCTTGAAAAGTGCTAACCAGATCATTACTCCTCAGGTCAAATTCTCATGAGGATGTTTAGCATCAAATCCCACATTCTGAGGGCAGCCTCCCAGGCCCTTCCTGCTGCACAGAGCTCCCTCGCCCTCACCTGCCAGCACTGTGTTAGCAGTGTTCCTACTTCTCAACTCTGGGCTCCTTATTTCTTAGACACACAAAGCAGCACGTTCTCCCATCTCGGGGCCTAGACTCTTATGTCACAATTACCAGAGCTGCACCCCCTTGTTATTTAGGCATCTCCATCGTCTAGCACCTCTGTTCCTCTCTTGCTCTGCCGAATCTTTTTCGTAGCATTGTTTATTGCTCATTATTAGTTATCTCTCTTAGAAGAGCAGAACTCTTTACATGTATTTCTCTAAATTTATAGAAGAGACACTACAGGACACTTTTAAGTCCTTTATTTGTAAAAAAAAAAAAAAAATCCTTTTTTCAGGGATGGAGAGATGGCTCAGTAGTTAAGAGCACTGGCTGCTCTTGCCAAGGACCCGGGTCCAATTCCCAGCACCCTAGCTGACAACCGTCTGCAACTCCTGACCTCCTCGGGCACTGCGCAATATGGGTGCACTCACATACATGCAGGCAATACACTCATACACATAAAATAAAAGTAATAGGTAAAATATTAAAAAATCCTCTTCCTGTAAACTGTTTACAACTAATAGAAGAAAATATAGCTTATATTGAAGAAAATACACCTGTGTATTTTGTTTTGAGTGTACACATGTGTGTATTTTCTGTTTTGAGTATCTATAATTAGTTTCACGTTTTATGTTAAAGAAACATCTGTTAAGCTCCTAGCACACACCAGATCCTCAACCAAAGGGAGAGGATTTCAGATTCCAGATGCAGACATTGTCCGAGAAGCTGGTACACAGACATTTGGCCCCGTGCTGTATGGCAAGTGCCACCTTAATGTGTTCAGCTGAGTGGAGGGAACATCTCTCTAATTCATGCTTGAATGTTTATAGACTTCTACTACTTCCAGGTTTCTTCCTGTAGCTCCTTGGTGAACTGTTTGGATGTGAGCACGTGCTTGTACCCAAACATCCATACAGACCACGTCCCTGCATCTCCTCTTCTGGTGAACTGTTTGGGTGTGAGCAGGTGCTTGTACACGAGCATCCTTACAGACCACGTCCCTGCATCTCCTCATCACTGTGTTCCTTTTTACTCCCACACAACATACTCATTTGGAAGGAACATCTGTACAACAGCAGGCTATAAAATCTGTACAATGCACCCCTCCACCCTGAGTACCTGGCAGCGTTGGAATAACTGTAGAACTCTCTGTTTTCACCCCATGGGCATGTATGGAATAGGGCCTTGTTGCCATATTTTTAAAGACAATTGTAACTTTGTCTCCAACATTTGCATGAAGTTGTGGACCTGGTAAGATGAAAAGGAAGAGCGGCTTATTTGTCTCTTGTATTGGCGCTTCTCACTTATTCACACAGGCAAAGATCTGGTCACTTCTCAGCATGAAGGAAGGAGTCTCTTTTTTTCTCCCCTGACTTTGCACTGTTTAGTAGCTCTGGATTTATTTCTGGTCCCAGAGGATGTAGATAAAAACACTAGAAAAGGCTTCTGTAAATGTGGATACTATAGCGTATCTCTTAGCCAGAGTCCCAGGGAGGATGTTCTAACCTGAAAATCCCCTAAGGGCTAGAGCTCTAACCAGGGTGACCGGGTCGAAGTCCAGGAGCTGTTATGCAGCACTTGTTCTCATGGCTCAGCATTTGGACCTCCAGATTCTGCTGAGAATGAAGTTTGCACAGTGTAGTATTTACAGAGATGAAGCTGGTCCTGTCTGCTCCGCCCTTTAGCCAACCTCAGCTGTTTGCTGTCAGGCGTTGGCTTCAGTGATGTCATTTAGCCCTGAGTGTCTTCCTAGGGGAATTGCAATCTTGTGGAAACATTGAGGGCTTCAGGAGTAACCCTGAACTGCATGGTTTTCTAGCTAGGCATTCTGTTCTTAATGTGTTTCCTGAAAAATGGAAGGCAGTTTTTCCCAGGGTTTTTTTGTTTTTGTTTTTGTTTTTGTCTTTTTGAGACAGGGTGTCCCTTTTAGTCCCAACTGGCCTGGAGCTTACTCTGTAGACTAGGCTGACCTTGAACTCACAGAGATCCACCTGCCTCTGCCTCCCGAGTGCTGGGATTAAAGGCATGCTTCACCATGCCCAACTTTTCTGTAATGAAAACACTTTTTTTTATGTAATGAAACACTTTTCCTTAGCCATGTATATATTTTTCTTGTATTAATCATTTACATCTTAATTCAAAATGTAAATAGTAAATAGCTATGCTTTTTCTTTTGTGGAAATGGAATAACAAGGAGAATTTGGCTCTTATTAAGGAAGTAATTTCTCTACCAGTATACTACAAGCATCAAATACAAAGAATTTCATCAGTTTATGGATGTTATGGTACCAAGAAATACCAGCAGAGAAGTTGGCCCATCTAAACATTAAAAGGAAGAAAAGCCTCAGGCATCAAATAGCTCTGTGGATCCTATTTGTAACAATTGTCTATAATGAGTCCTAATGAACCTTACCTTCTAGGGCCACAAAGTTTTAATATGAGAGACTTTCTTACCTCCTTTTCATAGAACAAAGGATAACAATATTCTTGACAGAGTGAGATCTTATTATCTATATTCTTTAGTAAATACAAACTTCTCATTGTTTACATAATATTATTTTGTTTTTATATTAATAACTGATCGATGAACTGAGAAAACACAACCATAGACTGGTTCGCGCTGCATGCAGCATCTAGTCACATCCATGCCTGCTGGGATGGACCTGTCCAGCTCACCTAGAATCCCCAGATGTTCTTCTTCAGCATTTCTCTTTACTGGATCTCTGAACATGCTGTTGGTAAACTGCCGATACACAACTTTCTTGTACTTTGATCCTATGAAAAACTCTTCCTTATCTAAAAATGCATTTGAAATACTAGAAAAGAAAACCAACTCAGGTTAGTATTGTCAAGAAAAAAATTAAATTTTAATGTTTTGATAAAATATAGTTTTATTGAGGTAGCTGTGGTCATTTTAAATTATTTTCTATCCCAGTAAAAGAAAAATAAGACCTTAACACTAGTCAGGTGTGACAGGACATCTGGCCAGCCTAGTGAACCACTGCAGGGCTGGCTTTGACTCTTCCACCAGCTAACCTGACCTCTCATTCCTCACTGCCCATTGGAGCCTCATTGCTGATGCTCCTAAAGTGAGGCATTTGTTAGATCATATCCCCCACCCCAGTCCAGACTGAATCAGTGAGGAGTTGATGCAGTATTTCTAGTCAACAGGATCCAAGATGGCATGTTTTTCTGGTCATTCCTCTTTTGTAAAGTCTTTGTTGACGAATAGTTCCTTTTAACCATTTTATTCTAATCACATTCTAGTCCTTTATGCATCAGGCTACACTCATCATTGAAATCAAACACCAGCTAGCCACTGCCAGCTAGTTTTACTAGCACCTTGGATCAGTTTTACTGAGCACCTTGGATCTGCCTGTCCTCCAGTCATCATACTAGTCACTCAGATCATGTCCATGCAGGGTCAGTGCATGACGGAAGGGGCATGACAGAGGGGAAGTGCCTGGAAAATACAAAACAAAGAGCTACCTGCAAGAGTCAGGTGATGTCACAGATGTTAAAATGGGTGTTTCTAAAGTGCCAGTAACCACCCATTACTTAGATTTATTCATGCTGAAGTTAATCTTTTTTTTTTTTTTTTTTTTTTTTGTCTTTTTGAGGACAGGGTCCCTGTAGCCCCAGTGACCTGGAACTATTTGTAGACCGGGATTGCCTTGACCTCACTAGAGGATCCACCGCCCTCTGCCTCCCAAGTGCTGGGATTAAAGTTGTCTGCCACCCTTTTTTTTTTTTTTACTTTTTTGAGACAGGGTCTCCCTATATTCCCAGCTGTCCTGGAACTCACTCTGTAGACCAGGCTGGCCTTGAACTCAGAGATCCACCTGCCTCTGCTTCCCAAGTGCTAGAATCAAAGGCATGTGCCACCATGCCTGGCTTAAAGACGGTTCTTAGCTGCCATGTGGGTGCTGGGAATCGAACCCGGTTCCTCTGCAAGAGCAGTCAATGCTCTTAACCACCGAGCCATCTCTCCAGCACAAAGTTACTCTTATTTTTTCATAATGTATGTGTTGTTAGTGGTTCTGAACTCTATTTTCCTTGAAGTTCTTAGAGAACTGTTAAGCATTTAAAAAGCATGCAACAGTTCTAGGGATGTGAAATGACTGATTATTGCACTAAATATGAAATCTGGGAGGAAAAATAAGCAGCTTGAAGATGACAGGGTAGGGCATGTGACTGAGAAGACAGTTCAGCAGAAAGAGCAAGACGAACGGGGCCTTGGAGTCAGAAAGGCTTCCTGGGAAAGTGGAGAGAGGAGAATGAGTGAGTACAGGTTCCTAGGAAGTGGCCACTGCTTCTGCTTCATGCAGAGTTAGCATGATTCTTTCCTGAAAGTGAGACCTGAGATTGCAGCTGAGCACCCTGGGAGTCAGGTCTGTAACATTACTTTTGCTCTTGTAAATGATGTAGCTCCTTCTCCCATTCCCTGCTCGGTGAGTAATCCCATTCTACTTCCACCGCTGCAATGTAGTAGGTCTTTTCTCCCTTGCACCGGGTGGCATCCGCAGGCTGCTCCTTGCATTGGTTCACAGTGTATTTTTGCTTCATGCCACCTGTATAGTGATCGGTTGTAAGGCACTCTAGGTCAAAAGTCCCTAGATTGGTAAAAATAAGAAAGCATGTCAGTCCTTTGCTCAGTGCTGTCTCCTGTCCTTACTTAGAATCAGTGCCACAGTCTGTGTCATTAGCCCCGTTAGATAATCTGGCTTCTCACAGCTCTGATTACATCACCTATGGCTACTGTGCTCCAGCCACAGAGGCCTCTTTGCTGTTCTAAGAGAAAATCATGTATCTCTCTTGGGACAGTGGCTGTTTCCTCTTCATGGAACATTCCACAAATACATCGCTAATGTCCTAGCTTGTTTGGATCCCTCCTTAGAATATCTCTCTATTATCCACCATCCCCTTCTCACCATCCCCTTCTCTCTTTTTTTCATGGTCTTAAAATCATCTGGCCTATATGTAGTCATATACTGGCTTGTTGTCCATCTCCATGTATTAGAATTTCAACTCTAAGGAACACTCTCTTTTTCATTGTTGTATTTACATCTGTGCAACAAATGAGAAGTTGACACTGGTTCAGCTAGAAGTTTGAATTGCGCACAGTGCATTAAATAAAGCCTGAACCAAGTTAGCGTATTTCGATGATCTGATTAAAATCTTTTTCCTCTTCGTTTTAAGTTGGTTTATTCATTGAGAACCAGGCCCACAGGTGTCTAAATGTGCATGTCTTCGGTTCTAGTATAAAATACTAAGTTGATGGGGCTGGAGAGATGGCCTAGCGGTTAAGAGCGCCGACCACTCTTACAGAGGACCTGGGTTCGAACCCTAGCACCCACATGGTGGCTGAGAACCTCTGAAACTCCAATTCCAAGAGAACTCCAGATCCAAGGGAATCCGACACCCTCTTCTGACCTCTGCGGCATTGCACGACACGGGTGCACAAACTTGCATGCAGACAGTAGATTCATACACATACAGAAATAAATAAAATAAAAAAAAAATACTAAGTTGCAAGCAGCCAACAAGCCAACCCCACATCTAGGCCACAGAGGTATGATGAAAAGCTTTCATTTGGACCTCCTATGGGAGTCGTTCTGCTGTCTGCTTTCCCAACTATATTTAAAAAGACAATAACTGGGGCCGGAGAGATGGCCTAGCAGTTAAGAGCGCCGACTACTCTTGCAGAGGACCTGGGTTCAATCCCCAGCACCCACAAGGCAGCTGAGAACCATCTTTGACTCCAGTTCCAGGGGAATCTACGCCCTCCTCTGACCTCCGAGGCATTGCATGACACGGGTGCACAAACCTACAGGCAGACAGTACATTCATACACATACAAAAATAAATAAAATTTTTAAAAATTAAAAAAAAAGACAACTGTGCCAGGCATGGTGGTGTACACCTTTAAATCCCAGCACTCGGGAGGCAGAGGCAGGTGGATCTCTGTGAGTTCAAGGCCAGCCTGGTCTACATAGTGAGTTCCAGGCCAGCTGGAGCTACAGGGAAACCCTGTCTCAAAAAACAAAAAACCAAAACAAAAAAACCCAGTAACTGAAAAGGATCATTTGGGGGACTCTGCTGTGTAAAAAGGAGGAAGCCACAGCCCCTGCATTTCTTACTCTTACCCCCTATACTTTTCCCCAGTAAATAGGAAACAAGCCTGTCTGATGTATATTTCATCTGATAGTGGCCCCAGTCTACCCTATTTAGGAGGCTTCGGAAGAGCTTATCATCCAATATGTTCTTCTGTAGAATTTTCAGCTAAAACCACATAAGCTAACCAACAGAGACTTGTCTTTCTGTAGAGAATGTACCTTCTGTGTCAGGATTCATGAGAAGGGTCAGACTTGTATGAGGGAAGAGATTTGCAGTGTCTCTTCTTTCTCCTTTTGATAGATATGTGTTTCCTGAAAAGTATATTCCATGTATATCAGCCTCATTTCCAGCACTGAACAAATACCACACAACTGAATCTCCCAGGCACATATTGAGACCAGGCTGATTGCCATACATGAATCCATTCATGGCTATAAAAGTTGGAGAAAAAAACTGAGGGTGAGTTATATTCTATAGAATGAAACCATCCTTGACTTTCTAAAACCAGCTTTAAAATTTTAACAACATGCTGGGTTTGGTGGTGCACACCTTTAATCCCAGCACTCAGGAAGCAGAGGCAGGTTGATCTCTGTGTTGTGGGTTCAAAGCCAGCCTGTTTGTAGTAACAAGTTCCAGGATAGCTGGGGCTATGGGGGATCCTGTCTCAAAAAAGACCAAAACAACAACAAAAAAAATTAACATATTCAGCCCTGTCCATTCTTTATATGTCAGAAGTGCCTTTGTTGTCAACACTTCCAGAGCAATCCCTAACCAAAGGGAGCAGATCTGAACACAGAGAGCATGAAGTTCTATGTTGCTGTCCTAGCACGATGAGGATTTCAGTGTTCTCAGACATCATAAGATGCTCAGTTTTTTTCAATGGCCATGTTTGTTACACCTTTGAGTAACAACCTCTTACCCTGGATAGCACACGCTGGGGATGTGGGTGTTGTTTTATGTGTAAAATTCCCTGACTCTTCCTAAATAACAGGGAAAATTTTGTGCAGGAAAATGTCTCTGCTGTTTAAAAAAGAATAATATTCTTGACATGTCAAAATGCAAAAATGTTGGGCATGGTGGTACATGTGTTTAATCCCAGAATTCAGGAGGCAGAGGCAGGCAGATCTCTGTGAGTTCAAGACAAGCCTGGTCTACATAGTGATTTCAAGGTCAGCTGAGGCTACAGGGAGACCCTGTCTCAAAAAGACCAAAAAAAAAAAAAAAGCAAAAATGTAGAATTTAAGTCATATTGTAAAGTTTCAGGTAGTATGACCAGAATCAAACCAACTTAAAAATAATAGCAACAGGGGCTGGGTGGTTAAGAGCACTGGAAGTTCTTACAAAAGACCTGTGTTCACATCCCAGCACCCACATGGCAGCTAACAAATGTCTGTAACTCCATTTCCAGGAGATCTAACACCCTCTTCTGTCCTCCTCAGGCATTGCATGACATGGGTGCACTTAAACACATACAGACATAACACTCATACACATGAAATAAAAAAATAAAGTAAAGAAAAAAATGTTTAAAAAATAATAGCGGGCTGGAGAGGTGGCCTAGCGGTTAAGAGCGCCGATCGCTCTTACAGAGGACCCAGGTTCGATCCCCAGCACCCACATGGCGGATGAGAACCATCTGAAACTCCAAATCCAGGAGAACTCCAGTTCCAGGGGAATCTGACACCCTCTTCTGATGTCTGCGGCATTGCACGACACGGGTGCACAGACCTACATGCAGACAGTACATTCATACACATACAGAAATAAAAAATAAAAAAAGTTTAAAAAAAATAGCAACAAATTAGTAACAAAAACCCACAAAAAGTATTAATTTGTAATGTAACTTTACAATTTTTTAGCTACAATTATTTTTACTATTCTCTCTTAGTAGTATGAATCTTTTGAACAATTAGCTCACTATTTCTAAACCCTAGTCACATTTTAGAATTAGAGAAAAAATTAAATCCGATGCTAGGCTTCATTTAAAATAAAATCTCTGAGGGTTTCCCTAGGTCTTTTTGTTTTGTTAAGTTTTTAGTTGATTCTGATGAGCATCAAGCATTAGAGCCATGAGGGCAGAGTTCATATTTTTGTATCATTGAATAATAAAAGGAACCTGTCATTGATTGACAGATAAGAAAAGCATCTAACCCATTAGTTATCAAATTTGAGCATACCATTGGGAATCACTTAAAAAAATCTGCTAAATACAGATCCTGGGACTTACCCCCAAAGTTTCTAATTCTGTAAATGAGAGTTAGAGTTGGATCTAAGAATTAGCATTCAAATGAGTTCCTAGGCAACACTGAGGCTGCTGATAGAGGGACCACATTTATAAAGGCACATTCAAGGGCCAGTAAGATGACTCAGCTAGTAAAGGCATTTGTCGACAAGCCTGCTGATCCCCAAAACCCAAATGCCGAAAGGAGAGAACTGATTGCCTAAAGCTGTCCTCTGACCTCCACAGGCACCCAATCACGTGTGTGTGTGTGTGTGTGTGTGTGTGCGCGCGCGCGCGCGCGCGCGCGCGCGCATGCGAGCACACACACACACTTGTGCACTAAGTAAATAAATAATTAAAACACTCAAGAGCCTGGAGAGATGGCTCAGTGGTTATGAGATTTGCTGCTGTTGTAGAGGACCTGAGTTTGGTTCCAAGCACCGTGGTGGTCAACGACCCTCTTCTGCCCTCCACTGACACTGCACACATATGGTGCATGTAAACACATGCAGGAAAACCACTCACGCACATAGAAAAAAAAACAAAAATGTTTGTTACCAATGATATTATCTTTAGAGCACTACTGTATTTAGGTATTCATTGAAAAGAAATGGAAAATCTGTTCATATTTTGGTTTAATTCAAGCCATTACATATGTACCATTGAAGCAACTTGGAGAGACTATGGGAGATGCAGTACTTACAGTGCATCTTATTAGATTCCTGAAAGTCTTCATCTTCTTTATTCACATCATCAGGTGCAGTTGTAAACATTCTGATGTTATCATCCAAGAGTAAGCTCTCATTCTCATCAAATACTGTGGGAAACAAGTAGAACTCCTTGTCTACATCTTTCTGTAAATCAGAATAGTAATGTAGTTAAGACAGAATGAGTACAACAAAAGATTTCCATATACAGACTGGGTGTGGTGGTGCACGCTTTTAATCCCAGTACTTGGGAGGCAGAGGCAAGCGGATCTCTAGGAGTTTGAGGCCAGCCTGGTCTACATGGGGAGTTCCAGGTCAGCCAGGGCTACTAGTAATACCCTGTCTCAAAAAAAAAAAAAAAAAAAAATCCATGTACAAAATACTTTGTTCGCAAACCACTTAGAGAAAAGAAAACAGAAGTTTCTGTCCCTCTTTAAGCCACAGCTTATGAAACATTCCAGTCGGCTACCCAAGTTTTCATTGGCATTTGTTGGAGGTTTAGGGTTTGGTATAAATCAGCCTCTCCAGCATCTAAAAATTATGACTTCCTTCCTGCCCACATCACCCATACAAATTGAAACCCCCCCCAAAAAAGTTACTCAAATAAGAGATGCGGTGGCTTAGATACGAATGTCCCCCAAAGACCATTGTTAAAGGATTAGTTGCCAGATGGTAGCATTATTGAAAGATGGTGAAAACCTTAGGAGATGGGCCCAGTTGAAGGACATAGGTCACTGGAATTGTGCCCTTGAAGAGTGTGATGGGAAAACACACACACACACACACACACACACACACACACACACACATGTCAAAATTGAACAGACCCAGCTGGCCGATGACTGAAACATCTTAAACTATGAGTCACAATAAATCCCCCTTTAAGTTAGTTATCTCAGGTATTTTGTTTCAGTGATGAAAAATGTGTATGTATGTGTGTGTGTGTGTGTGTGTGTGTGTGTGTGAGTGAGAGAGAGAGAGAGAGAGAGAGAGAGAGAGAGAGAGAGAGAATGTGTGCTGGAATCAGGAAAGATCCCATCCATAGTCATGAAAACTTGAGAATTTCTTTTTTTTTTTTTGTCTTTTCGAGACAGGGTCTCCCTGTAGCCCCAGCTGTCCTGGAACTCACTCTGGAGACCAGGCTGGCCTTGAACTCACAGAGATCCACCTACCTCTGCCTCTGAGTGCTGGGATTAAAGGCGTGCGTCACCACACCTGGCAAGAATTCCTATAAGTCACATCAGGTCGGAAGCAAAGAAACGGACAAATCATCCCCAGTGAAGAAGTGGCAATGAACCTGAAGAGGAGCCCATGCAAGCCCCAGGCAGATCAAAATCAAGGAAGCACAAATACTATCTGGTTTATGAAGTGATTAAGTCAAAAGAGTCCTCCAAGGAGAGAGAACATCAGAGTACTGCTTGTTTTCCTCTTAAGATTCTTTCAAATGAATAGCATGGGCTGGGCGTGGTGGTGCACGCCTTTAATCCCAGCACTGGGGAGGCAGAGGCAGGTGGATCTCTGTGAGTTCAAGGCCAGCCTGGTCTCCAGAGTGAGTTCCAGGACTGCTGGGGCTACAGGGAGACCCTGTCTCAAAAAAACCAAAAACAAAAACAAAAACAAAAATCAAATGAATAACATGATTATAAAGTAAAAAGGTACAGTTAAGGCAGAGACTTGAAGGTTAGATCTTACAGGGAACTGTATCTGTAATGAAGGTTATCTAAAAATTACCATAAATCAGGAACAAATTTAAAGAATACAGGCATGGCAATAGTTTCAGCAAGAGGGATCATTTTCTCCTTGCTAATTTTATCATAAAATACAATGTAACTTCCAATCTATTTGGTCTATTTCTTTTTTTTTTTTTTTTTTTGAGACAGGGTCTCCCTATAGCCCCAGCTGCGCCACCACGCCCAGCTTAAAGAGGTTTCTTAGCCACATGTGGGTTCTGGGAATCGATCCCGGGTCCTCTGCAAGAGGAGTCAGCACTCAACTGATGAGCCATCTGTCTAGCCTGATTTGGTCTATTTCAACCAGAAAAAAATTGCCTACTATGGATTTTTTTTATATATATAAGACATGGTCTTACTATGTAGCCCAAACTGGCTTCAAACTTTAGATCCTTCTGCCTCATTTTACCCAAGTGCTGGGATTACAAGTATGTATCACATGTCCAACCATAATATGGATCTTGCAAATCTGAGAAAATTTTAAGTTATATGTAAAAGCCTCACTGCCTTAAAAACCAGAATTCTCTTAATGATAATTCAAATACAATGGGAAGTCATTTTCACTTTCCTCTCCTTGGACTTACCTGCTTCCCATTTGCAAGTAAGCTTCCTTTCTTACATATTTTCATTGGCCCAATAAGCCCAGTGAAGATGTCTTTGGTGGGGTCTACAGCAGAATGGTACATCTTAGATAGGCACACAGGATCTGCATTAGTGGGTCCCACTTCTTCGGGGACAGTCCATTCATATGTAAAAGTTTCTTTGGGTGCCACATGGGAGGCCTTTTGAGAACGAGGCACACCTGCAAAAAAGGTCACAGTAGAGAGATTAACTGTGTTTTCTAATTCGGTAGGCTAGGTTTAGGAAACCACTTCTGAGTTCCTTGGTCTGAATTAGAATAGAATCTCCCTTGTGCCGCTGTATCAGATTTGACAGACTGGTCTGATAACCTCAGGAAATCCCTCTAAAGTTCTGTTTGTGTTCACAGATCTTCTGGGAATATAAGTATTTTCCTTCCAAACAGAATTAATCTTATTGAAGGTAAACATTTTCTGTTAGTAAAAACAGAACAGAAAATTATAGTAGCATTGAAAAGAGCTTTGCCTGTGAACCTTTCAGCTTTTATAAATTTGCACTGGCTTCAATAACCTGCCCATCATTACATGGCAGTTTACCTACTCAGTCTTGAGTTTTCATTGGTGAGCCTTGATAAGTAAAAATATTCAAATAGGGGCTGGAGAGATGGCTCAGTGTTTGAGAGCGCTGACTGCTCTTGCAGAGGACCCAGGTTTGATTCCCAGCACCCACATGGCAGCTAAGAACCATCTTTAACTCCAGTTCCAGGGGAATCTGATGCCCTCTTCTGACCTCTGCAGCATTGCACGACACAGGTGCACCAACCTACATGCAGACAGTACACTCATACACATAATAAAATAAAATAAATTCAAATTCAAATATACCCATATGATTGAATTTTATTAAANTTTGTCTTTTTGAGACAGGGTCTCCCTGTAGCCCAGCTGGCCTGGAACTCACTCTGTAGACCAGGCTGGCCTGGAACTCATAGAGATCCACCTGCCTCTTGCCTCCTGAGTGCTAGGATTAAAGGCATGCGCCACCATGCACGACTTTAAAATGTAAATATAATCTTATAATTCTAAGAGAACAAATTGAATACAAAAGTAATGTCAGGATATTTATATACCCAATCATATATGTTCTATAATAGTTCAATCTTAATATATGTTTTATGTGCACAGATAAAAGCAGAAGGATTATGTATGATTGTCTGTGGAACTGTGGATAAATAATGTTTGGGTTATAACTCTCTATATTTTTCAAATATCCTAAAATCTAATCTAACCTTAACATTAAAGGAACTTTTTTTTAAAGATTTACATATTGGGATTGGTGCTAAGAGAACTGGCTGCTCTTGCAGAGGACCTGGGTTTGGATCCCAGCACTAACATGCTGGCTAACTCCAGTTTCAGGGGATCTGACACCCTCTTCTGGTCTCTGTAAGCATTATATGACATAGGTACACTTACATGCCTGCAGGCAAAACACTCATAAACATACACAGGTGTGACTGTGGACCATGTATATGCAATACTTACAGATGCCAAAAGAGGGCATTGGATGCCCTGGAACTGGGGTTACTGATGGTTGTGAGCTGCCATGTGAGTGCTGGGAACTGAACCCAGGTCCTCTGCAAGAGCATTCAGTGCTCTTTACTTCTCCAGCCCCCATAAATTACAGAAACTTACAAAAAAATTAACTTCACCTAATATTATTTCAGAAATCTATAGTTGATACAACCCAACTAAATTATGTTTTCTATATTCTGTAGTACTTACAATTCAACCAAGTCTTAGTTCTTTACATAAAAATAAACAAGCAAATCATCTCATTAGTATGTGAATTTGTTTTCATCCTTAATAAATGGTAAAAGGATATGTATACTAAAAAGTTATTTTAAAATAAAAAATTCAAAATATCAGATTAAACTAGCAATAGCCACTGGTTAGCTCCTCTTTCTTTCAGCTATAGAAGAAAAAGATTGAAGTTTTCACCTCAGGATTCCAACCATCTCTATGTCTGGTAGAAACAGATTCCTTCTGAGGTAGAAAGCAGTACAGTAGTTTTTCACACCACTGTTTTTGGCTTAATGAGCTTTAAAAGGCAGGACCTCATTGGCTTCAAACCAACTAAATTATAAGGATTGGCAGTAGTTATCCAATTAAGACAGGACAAGATTCTACAAACTAAGATAGGAAAAGAGATTTATTTTCTTTTATTATAAATCATAATGTCTGAAAAGTGACGTGAGCAGGGCTGGCTGTCCTGCCTTCAGGTCTTGCAGGACATTCCAGTATGTCTCCAAACACTGCTGATCGATTATAGAATTCCACACTCACCTCCTTTGAAGCTTTGGGCAGGTGGGACATAGTATGTGCCCTCATTGTCCGCAGTGAATCTCACTCCAGTTGGCTGAATACTGAGAGGATACTGTCCTTTGTTATGAAAGGTGACTTTAATTGTGTCTCCCACTTCTGCCCAAATGACCGGACCTAGAGACCAAGAAAGAATTCATTGTCACTACTTGTCACATGACATGCAGAATGTGTAAAACAGGTATTTATTTCTTTGGCTGTTTCCTCTGAGACACAACCCAGGAACAAGATGCTTATTTGTGGCAAGCTTGGATTTATTTATTTATTTATTTATTTATTTATTTATTTATTTATTGTCTTTTTTTGAGACAGGGTCTCCCATAGCCCCAGCTGTCCTGGAACTCACTATGTAGTCCAGGCTGGCCTTGAACTTACAGATATCCACCTGCCTCTGCCTCCAGAGTGCTGGGATTAGGCATGAGCCACCAGGCCCAGCAGCAAGTGTGGTTTTTAACAGTTCATTCTTGGGGGCTGGAGAGATGCCTCAGTGGTTACGAGCACTGGCTGCTCTTCCAGAAGACCTGGGTTCAATTCCCAGCACCCACGTGGTAGCTAACAACTGTCCATAATTCCAGCTCCAGAGGAATCTGATGCCCTCTTCTGGCCTCCTCAGGCATTGCACAACATGGGTACACTTACACATGAGGCAATATACTCATATCCATAAAATAAAAATAAATAATGTTTTAAAACTTCATACTGACTACAAATAATTATTTTCCTCTTCAAAGAGATAAGGACAATTGTATGTTTGTGTGACTAGGTTTAAACAGATAACTTGTTAAAGGCCACTCTTAGCTAAAAGTACACTCTCTTAGAAACTAAACAAGAGCCTACTGAGATATGAGTTGGATCTGTGGTGGAGGCTGTGCCAAGTCCCCACCCTGCACTTGTAACTGATGAACACCAGAGTGTCATTTCTCTTTACCTTTTACCTGGGTGACTTTTGAAATTACTTAAATTTTTGTGCTGCTCTTCTCTATAAAATAGAAGCAGTAATTATTACTACTACATGAACCTCTGGAAAAAACAAAATGTTATTAAACATGCATACTGAGAAGACAGATAAGCTCTCAATAAATGTCATTTTGTATATTGCACTAAACATGTATTATACAGCTGTATTTTATTCTATAATTGGTAATAATAAAATTGGAAATTCTAAAACACAAGAGAACATAACTTAGCCTGACTTGGTTTGACAAAGGTCACACATAACAGCTGCTGTAAGGACACTATGAATCAATTTTTGTGATATATAAATTTTTCTAACTTTGGGAAAAATAATAACCAAATTAATTTACCTGAAGTTGGATCAAAAAATCCTTGCCTCTTACCAATTTTGCCATGTCACATCAAGAATAAACTTTTAAAAATATTTTATTATTTTTATTTTACATACATAAGTGTATTGCCTGCATATATGTAAGTGTACCTGTGTGATGCCCTGCCCACAGAGATCAGAATAGGGTATCATATCACCCAGAACTGGAGTTATGGATGGTTGTTACTGCCATATATGCGTGCTGGGATCCAAATCCAGGTCCTCTGTAAGAGCAGTCAGTGCTCTTAACCACTGAGCCATCTCTCTAGCCCTGTGAGTTTTAATAGTGAAGATATGCTGCTGATAGTTTATGTTTGAAAATTAATTAGCTGCTACATTTTTAAATTTATTTTATTATTTTTTATGTGTATGAGTGTACTGTATGCATGTAGGTTTGTGCACCCGTGTTGTGCAATGCTGCGGAGGTCAGAAGAGGACATTGGATTCCCCTGGAACTGGAGTTAAAGACGGTTCTTAGCCGCCATGTGGGTGCCGGGAAT
Organism: Rhizomys pruinosus; assembly: GCA_009823505.1. Taxonomy (NCBI): domain Eukaryota; kingdom Metazoa; phylum Chordata; class Mammalia; order Rodentia; family Spalacidae; genus Rhizomys; species Rhizomys pruinosus. Next base: position 84,417 of record VZQC01008169.1, read on the forward strand.
CGAATCCAGGTCCTCTGCAGGAGCAGTCGGTGCTCTTAACTGCTGAGCCATCTCTCCAGCCACCTAGCTGCTACATTTTAACTAATGTCTGATCCTCCCCATGCCTGCTTTCTTCAGGGAAATCATGCCGCAAATCCTAATGTTTCTAATCTGGGGTTGTGTTAGCCTGGGAGGAAAGCCATGTATATTCTGACTCACCCAAGACTCCAAGGTGTTCCTCGTCGGGGCCTCTTTCCTTACGTTTTGTGAAGGAACCATCTGTGTACTCACGGTAAAGTAGCTTTTTATAAGAACCACCAATTCTTACAGCACCTTGTTCAAAGAATACCTCTGAATCGCTGCGGAAAGGAAAAAGGGGTCAGTGCTGGTGTTGAAATAGAACAGGAGCAGGTATTTACACAGGATACTACTAAAGAGAAAAGTTCTGGCCAGAGCGTAGAGCTGAATGCTGCCCGTGATTTACAGCAGTCCACACCAACTGGCCAACAGAGCGACTCAGACCTAGGCCACTTTTAGAGGGATGTTTTGTGAAGTAGCGAATTGAGGAGATTTCATTTCTTCAAGTCAAGTGAAAAAGAATTCCATAAGGCCGAATGTCATTCCTGCTAACAGAATCTTTTCATCCGGTTTAAGTGTGAAATTACAGCAGCACTTTTTGCATGTATGGGTGCCAGCCTGATGCTTGCCTTTATCTGCTAATATGTACATGACCATGCAACGAAGCAGGTGTAATGCTTCCCATTTCAGAAATGAAGAAATTAAATTTCAGAGGGATTTGACTTTCTCAAAGCCGTCTTCCCTATTCATCTCTTTTTTTTTTTTCTTTCATTCAACAAGTGGATTGACACCAGATTTTTTCCAGGATTCCTGCAGTGTGTGGAGAGACAGTGATAGGCAAGCTAAACTCCTCCTGTGAAGGGATCATATGTCTGTCAGAGGAGACTAACTAGGAGCTAATAGCATACAATCTAAGAAACAGTGTTACACAGAGTTTTTCCTGGGAAAAGTGGGTAGGTCTACACTGCAGAAGCTTCCCAGAGGAAGGGATGTCTTAGAACTCTAAAGAAGTAGAGTTAGCAAAGTGGTGTGTGTGTGGTGATAGGGATGGACCAGATGATTGCAAACAGGAAACAGCCTGTGAGAGGCTCAAAGGAGAACTCCTTTTTGCCTGAGAAAATTTTGCATATGTGGGTACATGGGTGTATAAAATGGGCTTACAAATTGGACATTACTGATAATAAATCTTAAATTGATTTAAAACAATTTTTGAATACGTATAATTTTACCATTTATTAAAAATGAAAACAAATGTATATATTAATGAGATGAATGAACTTGTTTATTTTTGCATAAAGCATTAAACGTTGGCTGACTATTTCATACTGCAGAACACAGCATCGTCAACACTTTTCAGAGTTGGTGATATTTTGGTTTTTTAATTGCCAGTACATAAATGTATATATATGTAAAACAAAATGACACAAGGATGTTTAAGGCCATTTCAGAAACCATTGGAAATTCTATTTTAATCCCAAGCAAAATTTTCATCAAACAATTTCTTCGTGAAAATCAAGTCAGCCATTCAAACAGTAATTTTTAAAATCAAATGTCACAACACATACAATCCAGAAATATACTAATTTGTACATGTATGCTAAGGAGCAACAGAAGGAAAATATCAAGTTTTTGTTTGCTGTAATCTATATGATCAGAAAACCCTGTGTTTTCTGTGTGTGTGTGTAAGAACATACAATAATCACATTCTGAGCCAAGGTGTTGTAAGCAACATTGGACAGCACTGCATGGCGTGAAGGCACATGCGGAGTATGTTTTCAGCTTTCAGATCCAAGCCTGCAGCAAAGTTAGTTGAGCTGTAGGCACATGCTGCCTGAACCATCTTGGATTTATGATGCATTGGGTTTTTCACTGATTTAGGGTAGTTGTGCATTCAGAAACCTTTCCGTGTTGAAAAACTTATCATCCTCACATTCATTTATGCAATCTCATGTGGGGTTGGAGCCCACAGTTGAAGCACAGCAGGAGCAGAACCTGCAGGGCAGGACAGGGTAGAGAAGGGAAGAGTGAGGCTTGAGGAGATGGCATGGGCAAGGGGGCCTGGCTAAGGCTTTGAAACTCTTTCATGGCATTACTGAAGGATTTAAGCATTCAGGATGAGTGTTTCAGGGGGATCCCTCCAATAGCAGTGTAGAGAAATGTGTCAGGAAATAACATTCTTCAGGAAGAGACTCGTCAGAAGATTGCTTTTATAATGTCGGTGAAAGATGGGGAAGAATTTAGAAGCATTGCAAAAAAGGACGGAGGGAAGAAGATAGCTTTCAGAGGACTTTAGGGAATGTTGAGATGGTGCCTGAGAGATGAGAGAGGAGGAGTTGGTGAAGAAGAGAAGGAGTCAGGGACACTGTGAAACCAGTCCCTGAATAGGAACAGTGACAGGAAATTCAGGTTTAGCTATATTGAGCTGGGGGGGGGTGTCACTAAGAAAACTGAAATACAAATCTGAAAATCACAGGACCCTCGTAGGTTGGAGATGCAGCTCCGGGAGCCCCGGGATGGATGCCCCCCTAGCCTGGGACTTCAAATTCTTCAGGAGTCACAGACCTGGCTGTGGCCAGCCCCAGGTCACCACTATTGAGTGACACTGAACAAATTTCTTTGGAATTTTTTTGATTGTTTTGGAGATAGGGTTTCCCTGTAGCCCCAGCTAGCCTGGAACTCACTATGTACACCAGGTTGGCCATGATCTTACAGAGATCCGCCCACCTCTGCTTCCCAAGTGCTGGGATTAAAGGCGTATGCCACCATGCCCAGCTCCAAAAAAGAAATTTTTAAATTTATTTTTATTTTATGTATATGAGTGTTTTGCTTGCATGTATGTAATCAGAGGCCACATGTGTGCAATGCCTGCAGATACCAAAAGAGGGTATCTGAATCCACTGGAACTGAAGTTACAGATGGTTGTTAGCTACCATGTGGGTGCTGGGAATAAAACCTGGGTCCTCTGGAAGAGCAGCTGGTGCTCTTAACCACTGAGCCATCTCTCCCAACCCCTAGAAGGAAACTTTTAAGATAGTTCATAGACAGGGCTTCTCTGAGACTGTGATAAATAGACAGAAGCGGATTAGGGTGGTGGCAATCTTGTTGATGTTTTTAAAAGGTTTCCTTGTCTGCTTTGGAAGACTGAAGCAAGAACAATGTAAACTTATAAAAATCATCTAGACACATATAAAGAGTAATTATTAGGCATCAGAGAACACTATCCAGAAGGTGAAAGCCTGAACATTGGGAGAAAATATTCTGTTGAATATGTGAAAAGGAACTAAAATTCAGGCTATATAAAGAAATATAAGTCAATACCTGCCCCCCAAGAAAACCCAACTCAATTCAAAACTGGGCAAAAGACATGGATGGCCATTTCTCTGAATATAAAGCTAACAACCCTGAATAGATGCTCCACGTCACTGTTCATAAAGGAAACAAATGCAAATCTAAACTAATGTATTTCCTCACATGCATTAGGGTGGTTATTAAAAAAGAAAACAGCAAGCATTATTGAGAACTGCCACACCAACTCCGGCGTCGTCTGTGTGAGCATAATAACGGACGAGGAGATATGTGCCTCCCGAGGCTAAGCTCCCTGTGGTCAGTGACAGAGTACCCGGCCTCAGCTTCTAAGATCACGATGCATTACAAAGATGTTATGCTTCATGAGTGTTGGACTTTGTACACTGTCTTCTGACTCTCCTCCTGAGCCCAGCACAACCTCAGTCCCAGACAAGGGACAGTTAAACATGTTTAAAAATAAATCAGGCAAACAGAAGCCTCATGAACCTAAGTAAAATCATACAGAGATACAACATTTAAAGGCTCCTTTGTCCTAAAAGTATATTGTAAACATTACACTAAGTGAGATCATAGGTTAGTTACAAATAATAAAAGTGTCCTTCCAAACTTAATAATAAAAAGACTCAGTCCTTTAAGCAAAAAGCTACATCTAATAAAGTTAGTAAGATAAAGTTTAGCTACAGTTATACATATTAAAGTGTAACACTTAGTTAGAGGCACATGGCGGGGATTTCTCCTTTAAGAAAAACACTGTGTAATTAATGAAGAGCTGAAAGGCCCTTTCAGGCTTGTGGCTTAAATCACAACCTGGAGATAACAAGCAGCCTTGGAAAAATTCTAGCCCCAGGAAGAAAGAGAAACATCAAATTGGAATTTCAAAAGAAACAAAGACTGTTAATGGCTTGTGATTCTAAGACTGCTGTTTTATTGCTTATCTCCCCTACCAAGACAGTGTTGGCCTTGTAGCCCAGGTGCGAGTTCCTAGGGCAGTAAGCCCTTTGTTCTGGAGGAGACGAAAATCCCCTGCCTGCCACCTCGGCCCTTCCCCCTTTTTTTGCCTGCTTTCCCAGCCCGCTTTTTTTCTGCCTGTATAAAAACTTAACTTGATCTCAGTAAAGGTGCACTAGATTCAAAAACTTTCTCTCTGGTGTCGTGTCCAATTATTTCGCCTAATCTGTGCCCTCCTGTACAGACTCTGATTTCCCGTAGGTGAAAGAAATCCGACTGGGTTAGCCTGTGGCAGAGAACGTAGAACAGTTTTATACTGCTGGGAGGTCTATAAAATGGTGCAGTTATCTTGAAAAGCACTCGAAAAATGAAGCATAGAATTACCATACTACCTGGTTATTCTGCTTCTAGGTAGACACCGAAAACAACTGAAAGCAGAGAATTGAACAGATGTTTGTGCACCAGTGTCCATAGCAGCACTGTTCATGAAAACTAAAATGTGGTACATTCATGTGATGGAATATTATTCATCCTAAAAGAAGTGAAATTCTGGTACATGTTACATAATAGATGGGCCTTGGGAATATTATGCTAGATGAAATAAATATTTGATTCAACATGTGTGAATTTCCGACAATAGGCAAATTCATTAAGGACAAAGTAAAGTAGAGGTTATTAAGGGGGTAGAAGGCTAGAATGAGGTGGGTAAGTGAATATGGGGTTTCTGTTTGGGAGGGTGAAAACGTTCTACAAATTGATAGAGGTGATGGTTGCATAGCATTTTAATGTACTTAATGCTGCCAAATTATGTATTATTATTTTTAGAAGTGGAAAGAAAATGATTGTGTTTATGCTTTTCTCAGGGCTTTGTTGAGAATTTGATAACATTTGAACTCATCTTTTATTATAGACTCAAATGTCATAGTTCTCAGACTCAGACTTACACCAAACACCTTAATAAATCCTTAGCAGGCTAGTTACTCAGTATCACTAATCTGTACTAGAATCTTCAGATTTGTATTTCAGTTTTCTTAGTGACACTCCCACTTGGATGAACCATGCCTAGCTCAATGTGTCTAAACCTGAATTTCACTGACATTATAAAAGCAGTCTTCTGACTAGTCTCTTCCTGAAGAATGTTATTTCCTGACACATTTCTCTACACAGTTATTGGAGGGATTTCCCTAAAACACTCATCCCGAATGCTTAAATCCTATACTCCCTCCACCGCCCCAAAAATAGGTTAGGGGGTGGAAAATCTAGTACAATTCTAATTGATGAGTCAGCCAGCCTTTTATTTTTGGGGTGGGACTGTTTGAAAGTCTTTGGGGGAACTACCTTCCAGGAGTTGTCAGCTTTTCTTTGGTGAAGATGTCCACACCAGAGGGAGCATAGTTCCATATGATTTCTTCAGCTGCAATGTAATAATGCCTGACATTTTGCCCCCGGATGTTGTCCTCTGATGAGGGCTTGTTACAGTTCTGAACTTGGAAAAAGGCCTGCAAACCAGCTGAAACGGCACAGACAAGCATCAGCTAGCGGAGGCATTACTGATGAGATGACAGGCAGAAACTGAAGCAATAGACCGAGATAACACTAAAAACAGGGTAGACAGCTGTAAACAACTACTCATGGACAATTCAAGTTTTTAAAGAGATATGTGGAGACAAGTAAGCACATGTGTTTTCAAAATATGATATCAGTTTCTAGGGGATGAGGAGATTTCTCAGTGGTTGGGAGTATTGGCTGCTCTTGGAGACGAGCCAGGTTCAGTTCCCAGCACCCACATGACAACTAACACAACTATCTGTAACTTTAGTTCCAAGGGATCCAACACCCTTTTATGGCCCCTGTAGACCATTGCACACATAGGCAGGCACTCACCTATATAGGAAATACCTTCATACACATAAATAAAAAATTTTTATAAATAAAAATTTTTAAATGATACTGGTAGCTGGGTATGGTGGCACATGCCTTTAATACTAGCACTTGGGAGGCAGAGGCAGATGGATCTCTATGAGTTCAAGCCCAGCCTGGTCTACACAGTGAGTTCCAGGCCAGCTGGGACTACAGGGAGACCCTGTCTCAAAAAGATAAAAAAATAATAAAAATAATTTCTGAATCAGGTAGTCTTTGGGCAGATAGGATAAAGAATTACCTTTCAGGGGTTATTAGGTTTTCAAACCCCTAGATTAATTTTTCAGGAGATCAATTTCACATACAAATCATTTAAGAACAAAGGATATTTTATAGCCTTATATTATGGATACAGAGGAAACAATGACAAGTTAGAGCCAAGAATAGATAAATAAAAAATTGGTTATACTTGACACAAGTTTAAAAAACAAACTACTTTTCAGCATGATATGTACACCTTTTTTTCCACAATATTCTATATTTTATATTGAGAAAATACAAATACTACTATATTTACATGGCAGGCCTAATTACTCTATTTCAGAAATTAATATATTTTCAGATCTTATTACTTTATAAATACTCCAGGCTTACCTTCCTTTTATTATATTATGACATATACCATTATGGAGATAAAATACTACTAATAACTCAAAGTTTAGGTTGTTCCACAGATAGTTAGCTTTTAGGTTCTGATTCCAGACAGTTATCTACTAGCAGAGTAACTAAGGCACAACTCTCTTTACAGTTAAGTTTGGTTAAGTCTTACCTTTCAGATGATTTAGATTCTGGCAGCTGAGCATCCAGACCCCAGGATTCTGAGCCACCATATAAGCATCAAACAGGGTAGCGGGGAAGAGATTGATTGTATCAATTCGGTAGTTCCTGCTGGTCAGTGCTTGACCATGAAAGACAGCTGCATGCACATCAATTTCATTGCCCATACCAAAAAGATACCATTTCACCCTGTCTTCCGCACACATGGAGAGTCCTGGAAGACTTCCAAAGGTGTATCCATTCACAGCTGCAAGTCAAGGTTAGAGTTTTGGGCTAATAGATATTGGTGCCTGGGCTAGCAATAGTTACCTCTACAGAAATAGAATCGGTTTGACATGGACAATATCAGATACACAGGGATCCATTTCTCCCTCCCCATCCTCCATTTTTGGACTATAATTCATCATATTGAACACGAGCACAACATTGGAGATGAAACTTACTTGGTCTCTCAATGTTATAAACTATACACATGTATATGTGTTGGTAAATATAGATGTGTCCATATCCATTCATACAAAAATATATAATAGGGACTAGACAGATGGCTCAGTGGTTAAGAGCACCAACTGCTCTTGCAGAGGACCCGGGTTCGAGTCCCAGCACCCACATGGTGGCTAAGAACCATCTTTGACTCTAGTTCCAGGGGAATCCGATGCCTTCTTCTGACCTCTGCAGCATTGCACGACAAGGGTGCACCAACCTATATGCAGACAGTACACTCATATACATAAAATAATAAATAAAAAAATTAAAAAATTAAAACCAAATATTAAAAAATTATATAATCAAGAGCCTTAGTGAGGACAGTTATAGTATATAAAAGGATTACTTTTTAGAGCTTGAATGAGTTTACTAAATATAGTTACATTACAGTTTAAATATCATTTTAAACATTTAAGCAATGAACTTTTGTGTGTGTGTGGTCTTTTCGAGACAGGCTCTCCCTGTAGCTCTGTCGACCAGGCTGGCCTTGAAACAGAGATCCACCTGCCTCTGCCTCCCAAGTTCTAGGATTAAAGGCGTGCACCACCACACCCAGCTAGCAATGAACTTTTAATTGCTTCATATAATTTCTAGAAAGAATTTGGAGAATAAATAAAAATGTTAAGTGTAGCCAAGTTCAACTGAGAATTTATCCAGTTTAGGAACACATTTGTTGTGTCTAGCTTCCCTGGTTTAGTGTTTTGGGTTTTATCTGTTTAGATGGATATTAAGGTGCAGGTTAACATGCTTTTGCTATCAGGGCCCCAGACTAGACACACTCCATTTATTCATGGGAGGGAATAAGCTTTTGAAGAGTTACTAAGACGAAACCCCACATGTCTTTTGTAATCTTACAGTACATCCTGTTGCTCTCCTGGAAATCTTCATTGTCTCTGTCGACTTTCTCTGGTTCTGAGCAGAAGGTTTTAATGTTGTCTTCTAGATACCAGCTGAGATTTTCATCCACCACAGAAAACATTACCACAAATTCTCGGTCAACATTCTTTTCTTTTTCGTTATCTAGAGAACCTGAGGTGGAAGTTCACAGCTTAGTAGATCGGAATTTTTAGCATGTAATTTGACTCATGTTTTCAGGGGATTCTTTCTAACTTTTTTTATTTCGTATTTATTTTCTTAGTAAATCACAAATCTGGACCAGCTGCTCCTGTTGTATGGAGATACCCAGGGAGTTTCATTTCAGTATCCTTAATACTCATGCATCTTTATGTTCACTGACCTCAGAACCATTAAGTGCTTTTTGGCCAATGAGAAGGTTGGAATTCAAATGTGTCCTTATCACCTGGCACATAGCCACAGGCAGGCCAAAAAAGATTTCTGTAGGTAGCTATTGGTCAAATAAGCACCACATTTCAAATTCTTGAGTTATGCTGTTATTTTCACGACTTCAGAAATAAATACACTATTATATTTATCCACATGCAAATAGGTAACTATAAACATCACCGTGGAGTGTCATTAAGGTAGTCATATATGGTAGTCATGTCTCCATCTAATACCACTGTTGCAGTTATATCCAGCAAACTTTCCCACAGAGAACTTACTTCAAGCAACTTAGTTTCATTGGTGTTTTTCCAGTAAAGACTTGTTCCATTTTTACTTTCATCTAGTTCTGTCCTGCATTTCCTATCCTTCTCATCCACCTCAATTTCAATACAGAATAACTGGGGGGCTGGAGAGATGGCTCAGTGGTTGAGAGCTCTTGTAGAGGAGGGCTGGGGTTCAGTTACCAGCACTCATATAGAGGTTAACAGCTGTCCATGACTCTAATTCCAGAGGATCTGATGCCCTCTTCTGACCTCCCCAGGCATTGCATGACACAGATGCACTTACATACATGCAGACATAACACTCATACAACATAAAAATAATAAATAAAACAAACAAATAAAACAAAAAAAATAAAAAGAACCAGAAGCCAGATAATGGCTCACTAGTTAAGAGCACTGGCTGCTCTTGCAGAGGACTCAGGTTTGATTCCCAATATACCTCCCACATAGAGGCTATCAAACATCTGTAACTCCAGTTCCAGGGAATTTAGTGCCTTCCTCTGACCTCTGCAGGCATTGTACAACATGGATGTACCTACATGCATGCAGGCAATATACTCACACACATAAAATTAAAAAATAATAAACAAAATATTAGAAATAAAAAAGCAAACTGCCTTGTCCCTGTCTACTATTCGTAAGCAATGAGAAAATCTACCTTTTTTACAGAGTATTAGTGGTCCAATGAGTCCAGAAGCAATGTCTTTTGGAGCGTCAATGTGGGAGTGGTAAATCCTAGTCACACAATTGCTGTCTGCCTCGCCAGGACTTTGCTCTTCATTGGCATGTAACACGTACATATATTGTTCACCTGGAAGCACTTTATCATCTGCCCTTTGAAAACTAGTGGTGTTATCAGGGTAGATGGCCCCTAGAAAGCAGCACAAAATAGAGTTAAAGAGTGAACGTGTTTGCACTTAATTGAGGAAATAGAATAGTCCTCAGCGTCTAATAGGTGCCCTTTGGACATTCAGTGATGTCCTATTTGAACATAAATAAGAGGCTAATGTCTAGGGGGTTCGGAAACCTCACAGAAATTATTATTCTTATTAGTTGTATTTGACTGAGTCATACATAACAGATATATCAGGAAGATCATGACTTTTCAATTATAATTTAAAGTAAAACATTCACTTGGAGCCATCGTGTAGAAGTATGAGCAAAATAGTAACCTCTCCTATAATTGGAAACTCCTTATATAGTATCAGTTTTTTTCCTTGTGTAGTAATCATATAACATGAAGTTTGTTACACTTAGTTTTGGAAATTTTCAAACATGCAGAAGTTGAGATTAACCTCTATATTCCTCTAAAAGTTGATAGTATTCTAATACGCCTCTCGACCCAGCTTTCACAGTGGTAAATTCAAATACAATCTTCTTTTTCCCATAACCCCAGTCACTTTTATTCCTAGCCATATGAACTTTTTGTGTGTGTCTTTCTGAGACAGGGTCTCCCTGTAGCCCCAGCTGTCCTGGAACTCACTATGTTGACTACGTGCCTCTGCCTCCTGAGTGCTGGGATTAAAGGTGTGCGCCACTATGCCTGGCATGAAATTATTTTAAAGAAATTTCCGGATATCATATTTAATCAATATCTACACATTTATATTTAAAAGATAAGACCTATGTCTTTTAACGAAGCCACAATGGTACTATTATAATTTAAAAAATAATGTTAAATTTCTAACATACTGTGGCACTGTAAAAAAGAAATAAAAAAGAGCAGTTATACAATTAATATAACTGGTTTGGTTCAGACAAACAAAAAAGAGATGGTCTAATGTGGAACTCTATCTTCCGGGCACTAGGTGGCTACTGCCATTTTGAAATCAGCAGCTTTGATTACCCATAGGACATGCATAAGATTGGAACCCACTAAAAGTCCCCCATGGAAGGGAGTGAGGGCTCCTGAGGAGGTATTTCGGGGAGGCCTTGCCCCTCCCTAGGTACTGCTCTTCAGTGTAGCTGCCTGTAAGTTGCCATGTTCCTGAAAGTAAACTCAGTTAAGCTCATCGGTTCACAATGTTGAACTTAGGTAGAATCCTTTCTTTAGTCTATCTTCAGTGCCTTACCTGGGATAGATCAAGACATTTATCCACGTTTCTCCAGAAAATGACACACAACATTGCTGGGCATGGTGGCGTGCATCTTTAATCCTAGAACTTGGGAGGCAGAGGCAGGCAGATCTTTGTGAGTTCAAGGCCAGCCTGGTCTACAGAGTGAGTTCCAGGCCAGCTGGGGCTACAAGGAGACCCTGTCTTGAAAATGCCAAAAAACAAAAAGAAAAAAGAAAAAAGAATGACACACAACATCTAATAGTCACTTTCTAAAACAATGGATCTTTTAAAAATAATTTATTTTATTTAATATTTTAAAACTATTTGCTGTGTGTGTGTGTGTGTGTGTGTGTGTGTGTGTGTGTGTGTGTGTGTCTATGTGTAGCTTGTATATGCCATGGTACACTTATGGAGGCGATTGTTCTCTCCTTTTAGTGTGTGGGTTCTAGGAACTGAATTCAGGTCGTCAGGCCATTTGGCTGATGTTAGACTATTCACGCAGCTTAGCTGGGATGCAGTTTATGGAAAGTTAGGTTGGAAGACAGCAGCCACTGTAAACATTCCAAAGATAAGACAATCCCCACCTTGAGATGTTCTCTTCCCTTTGGATTCATGCTTCTTCTAGGCTGTGAGCCACACTGTCCACTTGCCATATTCTGGCTATTGGAAAAGGAAGTGGGTACCAGGCAGGCAGCTCTCCGGCCCGAGCTCTCATTTAAGCCTGTATGCTATTCCCACTACGTACAATCATATAACCAGGAGAAACATACCTTTGCTGTGATGAGCCAAAATCCCTACTAATAAAATAGCTTAGTCTAAAATGTGATGGTTACAGGTTTTATCCAGGAGGAGAGCTATCGATTTTAGAAGTTGAAAGCTTTTCCTACTGGAAAGAGGAAACTTCAACTACCACAGACACATACTGAACTTACCTTCGTGTTCCTTATAGTAAGTTAAACCATGTGGATGAAAAGTGTAGGGCCTGGAGGCAAAGTTTTTTACATGAACATGAACCACATCTCCAACTTCAGCTTTTATAATAGGGCCTAAAAATCCTAGCCAGTCTGGTTTGTCCACAGTCTCCGTGAAGGTTCCATCTGTATATGGAACATAAAGGGCCTTCTTGTATATTCTTCCAATTCGATCTGGGCTCTTTTGAAGATACAGATTTTGCTGTTCCCTGCAAAGGAAAAGAAGACAACAGTTTTACCAGCAGTCATCCTTTTTGAAGATACCAGAAAGAGAATCAAAAGACCATATCACATTAAGTGCTTGTTATTTGTAAGGAGACCTCTACCCTGATGGGAAAGTCATTGATTATCTCTGTTATTTTAATTATGTGAGGTGTAGCATATCAGGTATATGGCAGAGAACCACTTGTGAGGACCTTGTAATAATATGGTGATTTTACTCAGATTTTCACACGAGCATACAAAAACATTATGGAATAGAGGGGAAAAATACAGTTAATTGCTAAAATAAAATGATTGTCAAAGAAGCTTCACTTTGCAGCAGATGGTGGCTACTGCAGAGATCCACAGCTGACCAAAATGCAGAGAATAAGTGAGCAGGGGGTCCCCAGCCCCAACCCATACATCTACACAGTGAGCCCTACTCCTAAGGCTCGGAGGAAATTGCAGAAGAGATGGACAGAAAGATTTTAAGAGCCAGAGGACCAGGCACCTGCTGCTGGGTAGTGTATTCTGGACATGACAGGGAAGCTGAATGTGGTCGTCTAAACAAGACCTGCATAATGGTAACTCCAGGTGACATGCCACCGTGGATGGGGAAATGCCCCCCTCTCCAGATATAGGCTGTTGAGAGAGGGAGAATCAGTTTTTTTCCAAGAAAGAGTTCCCTGATATATTATCCAACTCCAAGTGGTCAGCCCCTAAGCACATCTACATACGAGCAAAACTAAATGGGGTTGGCAGGTTGTATGTGTGTATATACATACATACATACATACATATATAAAAATAATAAGAGATCATTAATTTGAGAGTGAGTTGGGGATACAAGAGAAGAATTGGGGAGACAAGGAGTAGAAAAATAAAAATAAAATTATGAATTATTTTTTACTATGATCTACCCTTCTAAGAAGGAAATATCTGAGTTATTAAATTAAAAGTTTCTGTTAAGGTATATATATATATATATATTTCCCTATGAAGTAAAATGGGGCTAGAAATGATGGAACAGGTTTATAATCCTCATGTGGGAGTTGGAGGCAGGAAGATCAGGAGCTGTAGGTGACAGTTGGCTATATAATATGTTCAAGGCCAACCTAGGCTATATGAAAGCCTGTGTCACAAAATAAAAGTAAAATTAATGAAACTGAATTAATTCTATTTTAAATTCTTTTCATTTGTGTGTGTTGTGTTTGTATATGAGTGTGGGTGCCCTCACTCATGTGTGGAAATGAGGAGGCCAGAGGTCTATGTTGGGTATATTCCTCTGTCACTGTCCACCTTATTTTTTGAGACAAGGTCCCTCACTGAGCCTGGGGCTTGCCATTCCAGCTGACCTGTGAGTCCCCTTCCCCAGGATCCATCTGTCTCCATCCTGTAGCACTGGGGTTATTATACTGCGTAGCTGGGCCCTGCTTTTTCATGTGTGCAAGGGGTCAGAACTTGGGCCTCATGTTTGTGCAGTTCCTTTACCCACAGAACCATCTCCCCAGCCCCAATCTTATTAGCAATTCTAGAATTGATGCAGTAATGTGTGTGGGTTTTAAAATTACATTTGTGTGGCTGAAGAGATGGCTCGGTGAGTTAAGAGCACTGAGTGCTCTTGCAGAGGACCTGGGTTTGATTCCCAGCACCCACACAGTGGCTAACAACTGTTTATAACTCCAGTTCCAGGGCATCTGACATCATCTTCCACAGGCACTGAACAGCACAGGTGCACTTACATACATGCAGGCAATACACTCATACATGTAAAATAAAAATAATAAAATATTTTTTTAATTACATTTGGGTTTGGGTACCATTGCAGAAGAGGGGGCAGAACAACTGTAAGAGCCAGAGGTGGTGGATGACCACAGGAAACAGTTTTCCAGGCAGCTGGGAAGTTACTCATATGACCTTAACAGCAATGGTGACACCATGCACAAGACTCATACAAACTCAAGCCAGACAAAAATTCAGCATAGAAAGGGGAAAATGGATAAGAAGCCCCAACTTAGCTGACACACTGTTGATAGCCAATGACTACCAGGAGAGGGAAACTTGGTCTTTAAGGGGGTGATGCTAGATAGGCTGACCGGGGTCCAGTGGATGGACTCACATTGAGGGACATTTGGTGATGCAAACTTGGCTCAATAGGCCTCAATGTATATGACATAGAATGCATGAAATCTGCGGGGGGCGGGAGGAGGTTGTGGGGGTTGCAGATAGGGGAGGGGGCCTAAATATGATCAAGATGTATGAAATTTTGCAAAAATAAATTAAAAAATAAATAAAAATAAAAAATAAAAGTTACCTTTGGGTTTAAATCACTGCTGCATTTTTTAAAATATTTTATTTATTATTTTTATTTTATGTATATGAGTGTATTGCCTGCATGTGTATAAGCGTACCCATGTTGTGCAATGCCTGTAGAGGTCAGAAGAGAATGTTGGATTCCCCTGGAACTGGAGTTAAGGATGGCTGTTAGCCACCATGTGGGTACTGGGAATTGAACTCGGGTCCTTTACAAGAGCAGCCAATGCTCTTAACCACTGAATCATCTCTCCAGCCCCTACTGCTGTGTTTTTTAATCCTTTGCTACTGTGGATACTTAACACTGGATGCTTATATTCTGGCTAATACCAATTAACAGTTTCTTAAAACTTTCCTAAATGTATCAACTAAATAAATAGAATGGAAGGAGGGTGAAAGAAGGAAAGAGGAACTTGATATTAGAATTGAAATTGATTCTTACATATTGATCTTAGTAATTCAAGGTCAGCTCTCAGTAGCTCAGTTGGGATTGGGTTGTGAGCAATGCCATGCAGATATTTTTTTTTCTATATGTGTATCAATGTACTGTCTGCATGCAGGTCTGTGCACCCGTGTCGTGCAATGCCGCGGAGGTCAGAAGAGGATCTCGGATTCCCCTGGAGCTGGAGTTCTCCTGGAATTGGAGTTTCAGACGGCTCTTGGCCGCCATATGGGTGCTGGGGATCGAACCTGGGTCCTCTATAAGAGCGGTCGGCGCTCTTAACCGCTAGGCCATCTCTCCAGCCCCGCCATGCAGATATTTAAAGGGCCCACTTAAATCTTGGTCTTTGCAAGTCCTTCCACACTAAGACCTCTTCTAATTGAATAAAAACTGCTTATGCTTTGGCTAATGATCTGTGTGTGGGGGGGGGGGGTTGGCTGTTTATATCTCAGGAGTTTTTAACACATTGGTAAATGGTATTTTCCATTTAACCATCCCAGGGCAGAATAATCTGACCGAAAAGTAAACTTTGTCATGTTTCCTGAGCTGTGAGCTCATCGGCAAGAGCCAGATATGTTTTTCTTTCCATGTGTCAAGACAAAAATAAGGCTGTTTAGGGGCTCTGAAATTGCTATAGAATTTAAAGACCTGATTTTCTGAGGTCTAGGGCTCTAGCCTAATGTTGCCTACATTTTAACATGAATAGTCATCTCTTGAGGCACTGGGTGACTTGCAAATTCCTGGCCTCAGTTCTATGTTTCTGATTGGGAGCTGGGAACTCAGGCACCTGCATTTTGTAAATAACATGCTGGTGTGTTCTGATACCAGGATGCTGCTGTGGGCTCATGGGAACCTGTAAGGTTAGAGGTGGAGAGAGCAGACATTGCCAGAGCGGGCTTCTTGATACCATGGGACAGAGACATGGAAAGTTCTGTTTCCTGGTGATACTTTGGCAGTGCCAGACCTCTGTGTGCGCCAACTGCACAGATGAAGCCTGGGAGTTGCGGTCAGAACCACTTGTGGTTCTGGTGGCTGAGTTTGGGCAGGGGGGACAGGTATTGGTAGTAACAAAGCCATCTTCCTCTGAATTGACTGAGGGCTTCTATGCTACCATCTAAGTCACCACCATATACTGACAACTTAAAATATCTTTGATTGTATAAATACTAGGAATCCCAAAGGAGGCAGAATTATACACTGTAAAATGACTGAGATAATGTTTCAAGCCCCTTCAAACCACCCTAATGATCCCATCATCAAGCTGGAAGTAAAAAGAAAAGCCAAAAACAATTAAAAATGAACCAATTGTGGTACAGCACAGCCACAGGTGTGTCTGCACATTTCCCATTTGTTTTATTTGCTACTTGTTTGCTACATGGCTCCCATTATTTTAGAGCAAAACATTAATTAAAAAAAAAATATGGCTTAGGGGGCTGGAGAGATGGCCTAGTGGTTAAGAGCGCCGACCGCTCTTACAGAGGACCCGGGTTCCATCCCCAGCACCCACACGGCGGCTGAGAACCGTCTGAAACTCCAATTCTAGGAGAACTCCAGTTCCAGGGGAATCCGAGACCCTCTTCTGACCTCCGCCGCATTGCACGACACGGGTGCACAGACCTGCATGCAGACAGTACATTGATACAGATACAGAAATAAATAAAAAAAAATAAAAAAAAAATATGGCTTGAAGACTTCAGGGTGTAGACATTCACAAAGAAAAAGCAGAACACAATCTGTGAACTCTGCCCCGAAACCAACATAACTTGCATGAACGGGGGGAATCTTAATAAATAAATAACAGCAGCTAAGCTGGAGCCACCCAAAGACCACGGGGGTCAAAAACAGAGATATGTCCTGTCTATTCCTCTGAGAGAGACCTGGAGGGGACAAGGTCAGTTCCACATAGCTGTGACCACAGCCTCCTCTCCAGCCTGAAGAACCCTGGGCCGATCTCACTCAGATTTGCCTAAGGTCTAAGTAAATTGTCTTTGGGGTTTGGACTCTGTTTCTAGGACATTTGTGTGATAATATTTAACACAGATTCTAATCTGTGCTCCACCATGTCCTTTGATAACCATCTTACACAGGCCCAATAAACTATAACAGACTTTATCTTAATGCTTTTGTTGCATTGACATTTTGCTGTGATACTTATTTCCCAAATGGTATAGACAAACCTTAGCTTTGTGACTTATTTTGTTCTACACAAAGCTTTTGGTGGTAGAGGGTATGTGTGAAAATTACTTTTAAAAATTTTTTTTAATTTTATTTATTTATGTGTATGAATGTACTGTCTGCATGTAGGTTTGTGCACCCGTGTCATGCAATGGCTCAGAGGTCAGAAGATGGTGTTGGATTCCCCTGGAACTGGAGTTCTCCTGGAATTGGAGTTACAGACGGTTCTCAGCTGCCATGTGGGTGCTGGGGATCGAACCCAGATCCTCTGCAAGAGCAGTCAGTGCTCTTAACCGCTAGGCCATCTCTCTAACCCTGAAAATTACTTTTAATAACAGTGATTGATCTGAAGCTAAAACGTAGTCAGAAATTTTACACATTAGTAAGAGGTTTTACACATTTTACACAGATATGTACTATGCAGAGTAGTTTTCCCATTTTCCCTGGTCTTGTAAAAAATTTCCCTTACCAAACTGGGAAATATTTAGCATCATGTGGTGCTCTGGGGGAGGTCTGTTTGCTTATGAGTTGCCTCCAAAGAAAATCAAAAGGTCATTCATGGCTTGGGGACAAAGGGTCACTTACTGGAAGCTTGCAGAAACTTTGCCAGTCAGATGCTCAACCACAAGAATCTATTATAGCTGCTCTTTGAAGCAAACAAATAATTCACATTTATTTTCAGTTCTTCCTATTGGCAATTGTAATACACTCTTTTCTACTCATTGTAGCAGATGTTTCTCTCCCAGTAACCACATTTCCTATTTTACCCCTTTTAAAGAAAAAAGGCCAATTTTTATCATTTCTGGTAGACTCAGACTAAATGAGCTTTTAATGGCAGAAAATTTTTACTAATGTTGCTATATATATATATATATATATATATATATATATGATATATAGTTACACAGTTCCTCTGGTGAATTCAGAACTCATTTTTGTGGTTTGGGTTTAAATTTATGTTTGGATTGTAAAATTTGGAGCCCTCCAGCTGTTAAACAAGAGGAGTTTTGGTTTCACTAATTGAAACATACACATTCGATTTTCATTGTTGCATAAAAATTACCACTACCGCTGGGTGTGGTGGTGCACGCCTTTAATCCCAGCATTTAGGAGGCAGAGGTAGGTGGATCTCTGTGGGTTCAAGGCCAGCCTGGTCTACAGAGTGAGCTCCAGGACACCTGGTACTAAAAGGGAGACCCTGTCTCAAAAATACCAAAAAAAGGGTAAAACTAAAAAGAAGGAAAGAAAAAAATTACCACTAGCAGCTCGAGTTAATACCTATTCACTCAGTTGTCCGATGTCCCATGGCTATGTTCCTTGTCCTGGGCATCACACCACTAAATCAAGGGGATGCCAGGTTGAGTATTAGCCTGAAGATTTGTGGAAAAATCCACTTCCTGAATCAATAAATAGGTTGCAGGCACAATTCAATTCCTTGAGTTCCACAATTCAGTAAGATTCAAATTCTTGTTTGACAATTGGAGGCCTCTCCTAGTTCCTTAAAGCTATTCACAAGCTTCCCAACTGGCCCTTTCCAGTCAGCCACAATAAGCAGAATCTCTACCCTCTCCCCCACCACTCTCCCCCACCCAGCCCCATCCCCTGCCTCTGACGTTCTCTCTCGACACTGGAGGAGTCTCTGCCAGGATCCTCCCAGACATTTTTCCCACGGCTGGCTGTGCTGTTGACTAAAACGTGAATCCTGTGAGTGCTGTCTCATCTGACTCACACAAGCTCTAGACACTTAGGGCAGGACATCTTTGGAGGGACATTTTGGAAATCCTGCCTACAACACATAGAAACCATAGGAAAATGGTCTAGAAGCATAGAGGCTCACCCCAGGGAATGTAGCGCAAACTTTAGTGAATTATACGAAGTATTTTTTAACATTTTGTTTATTATTTTTATTTTGTGTGTATGAGTGCCTGTATAAGCAAATCCAAAGAACCATTTAATGAGAAAGGAACAGCCAATCTTTTGACATTGCAATGAGTTGTCTTCTATAAGTGTGTCGGGTCACTGTATATTTCACAGCTGTTCTGGGATGTTTGTGGTCCGTGGACCCCAGTTTGGACATTTCTGATTGTAAATAGTAAAATGATATATGAACCTAACCAATCAGAAACTGCCAAGGAACATCTAACTAGAGATTTTTCTGCTTTCAATAATCAAATGTATTCTCTTATTGTTGTTTCCAAAACCATCTTATGAAAGTGTCTCTTGCATGCATCTCAGTGAACTGCTTAGGTGTGATTCGACTCAGTTCACAGGTGGCTAAAATTTTATTGTCTTTAATGTATTTCAATGAATGTAAAATTAACGTCTTCAGTGCAAAGTGTTTGTTTTTAAACACTTTGTTCCCCTGTTTTCTTAAAGCAGAACTTATTTGGGGAAGTCAGCTTTTTTTCTTGATAATTATAGCAATGATGAACACTAACTTATTGGATAGTCATTGTACTCACATCACTCAAATCTTAATTTGCATAATTGTGGTTATATCATTGGACAGTATGGTTTGTTGTCTATTTCTTTGGATAGAATTTGAGCAGTTGTTTTCTTTTAGTCAAGGGCTTGCTCATAAGGACATCATCAGTCTATTTTCTATTTTTCAAGCCTACAACAGTTGTAAAAATAAATATCCATGTTTGTAATGTCAGCAAGGTCAACATTCCTGAATGAAAGCCTATAAAATCATATATAAAAGAGTTTTGTGATAAGTTAGGGTTAGGGTTATTCTTGTATTTAAATTTTTAATTTTCCAGATTCCTAGGCATCACTAAAAAATATATATATAAACCAAAAAAACCAAATGTTATTTTTGCTACGATAGTCAACCATTCAATAACTATTTAATCCCATCTCTATCCCACAGTACACTATTGGCTTTTCTAGATATTTTTATGTATATACCTTTTTTGTTACATAAATATGAGTAACTTAGGATCAGTAACTATATGTTTTAGAATATTTATTTGCTTTAATCCTAGCACTTGGGAGGCAGAAACAGGCAGATCTCTGTGCTCTAGACCAGCTGGGACTTAAAGGGATACCCTGTCTCAAAAATACAAAAAAAACAAAAAAGTGCTAAGTTTTAAGAACCATCTGGATAGTTTAAACAGTTCCCAAAAAAAAAAAAAAAAAAAAAAAAATAGTGTCAGCTAAGACACTGGCTCCCTATAAATGACAGCATTGATTATAGCTTAAGGAAATTACTTTAGAAATTAGAAATAAATAACACCTCCCTCATTAAAAATAAATAACATTGGTTTTAATCCCAGAGAGGTAACTTTATTTTCTTAAGCAACAAAACAGAACAACCACAAAAATCCATACCCTTTTCTACTTTAACGACTACTAAAGTTGTCTGTTTCTCTAATTCAGGAGCTTGAATGAGCCACTTGGGCTGACCTTCCTATTTTATTCTATTCCCAGATTCATTCTACAACTTGAATCTGTCCACTCAAGTAGCAAGAGAAAGTTGTTACACTATAGCTTGTAATTTCTTCAAACTTCCTATAAGCTTTTATTTCTTCATTTTTATAAATTCACAAATATTAACTTAATGTCATAGATATTGTCTATATCTTAGATATTGCTGCCCTAGTAGCAGTCTTGGCAGAGGGAATTCCTGCCATCTCAACATAAACCTTCTTCTTCATTATCTCCGACGTCAGGATCAACATCCAGGTTGACTCTAGGTCTCTGCCTAACACCCTTCTCGGGCCCTTTCCCAGCTTATTCTTCCTCTTGTTCCTTTCCACTTCTCTTGGGGGTACAGCTAGGATCCCAGTGTATTTCACTGACTAGGCAAGGTATGCTGTTAATCTAGGGCAAAGAAGGGAAGCAAAAGGCTGCCACCACACTCATCTACAAGAGTTTAGCATTGGGCCTGGAACCATGGCTCAACAGTTAAGAGCACCAATTGCTCTTGCAGAGGACCCGGGTTTGATTCCCACCACCCACTCGTCAGATAAGAACCATCTTTAAGCCAGGAGTGGTGAGGCATGCCTTTAATCCTAGCACTCAGGAGGCAGAGGCAGGCGGATCTCTGTGAGTTCAAGGCCAGCCTGGTCTACAGAGTGAGTTCCAGGCCAGCTGGGGGTATAGGGAGACCCTGTCTCAAAAAAAAAAAAATGCTAAACTCTTTTTTTTTTTTTTTTTTTTTTGAGACAGGGTCTCCCTATAACCCAGCTGGCCTGGAACTCACTCTGTAGACCAGGCTGGCCTTGAACTCACAGAGATCCGCCTGCTCTGCCTCCTGAGTGCTAGGATTAAAAAGGCATGCCTACCACTCCTGGCTTAAAGATGGTTCTTATCTGACGAGTGGGTGGTGGGAATCACAACCCGGGTCCTCTGCAAGAGCAATTGGTGCTCTAACTGTTGGCCATGGTTCCAGGCCCAATGCTAAACTCTTGTAGATGAGTGTGGGTGCAGCCTTTGCTTCCCTTCTTTGCCCTAGATTAAGCATACCTTGCCTAGTCAGTGAAATACACTGGGATCCGGTAGCTGTACCCCAGAGAAGGTGGAAGGGAACAAGAGGAAGAATAAGCTGGGAAAGGGCCCGAGAAGGGTGTTAGGCAGAGACCTAGAGTCAACCTGGATGTTGATCCTGACGTCGGAGATAATGAAGAAGAAGGTTTATGTTGAGATGGCAGGAATTCCCTCTGCCAAGACTGCTACTAGGGCAGCAATATCTAAGATATAGACAATATCTATGACATTAAGTTAATATTTGTGAATTTATAAAATGAAGAAATAAAAGCTTATAGGAAGTTTGAAGAAATTACAAGCTATAGTGTAACAACTTTCTCTTGCTACTTGAGTGGACAGATTCAAGTTGTAGAATGAATCTGGGAATAGAATAAAATAGGAAGGTCAGCCCAAGTGGCTCATTCAAGCTCCTGAATTAGAGAAACAGACAACTTTAGTAGTCGTTAAAGTAGAAAAGGGTATGGATTTTTGTGGTTGTTCTGTTTTGTTGCTTAAGAANATAATACTGGCAAAACTACTCAAGCTCTAGTCACTTCCCTTGTATATGGGGGTTGGAGGCAGGCAGAGATTACAGTCTGAGAGTCCAGTCCCAGCCAGAGTTTGCACAATTCTAAGACATTGTTGAAGTCTCAGGAGATTGTGGTACAATGGTGTAGAAAGCTAACTCAATTGAACATGTCCAATTTCCTTCCTGAGAGAATCCCTGTTAAGTAACACTGTGGTAATGCCCAGCTCAGTACTCTTGTTTAGTAATGTGTCTAACCTTGTCCTTGAAAATAAGCACAATAGGGGCTGAAGAGATGGCTCAGTGGTTAAGAGCACTGGCTGCTCTTGCAGGGGACCTGGGTTTGATTCCCAGCACCCATACGGTGGCTAACAACCATCCATAACACCAGTTCTGGGGGACCCAATGCTCACTTCTGACATCTGCAGGCATTGCATGACATGGGTACACTTACCTACATACAGGCAATATACTCATACACATAAAATAAAAATTAAAAATTAAATTTTTTAAAAGAAAAATAAAAAGCACTATAAATAATTGGCATTGTATTTAATCAGGAAACCATACAAAATAAAGCTTCTAGTGAAACTATAAAAATATACCCTACTCTTAGGACAAAATACTACCTCAAAACCACATTAAAACAATGATTTCAAGTTCTGCTATTTGTCTTTGTAACCAGTTATCTTTAGATCAGAAATTTTTCTTACAGGCTATTACTAGATTAGTGAAATAACTACTGGATGCTATCATTAGCTATGCATTTATGTTTCTACTGTGAAAATTTTCTTTTTTTCTTTTTTTTTTATTAATTTTATTTATTTCTGTATGTGTATGAATGTACTGTCTGCATGCAAGTTTGTGCACCCGTGTCGTGCAATGCCGCGGAGGTCAGAAGAGGGTCTCAGATTCCCCTGGAACTGGAGTTCTCCTGGAACCGGAGTTTCAGACGGTTCTCGGCCGCCATGTGGGTGCTGGGGATCGAACCCGGGTCCTCTGCAAGAGCGGTCGGCGCTCTTAACCGCTAGGCCATCTCTCCAGCCCCTCTACTGTGAAAATTTTCAACCACATATAAAATTAAACAGAATAGTATATAGCCATCAATGAGTCACTAGTCTTGTCATTTGACTTACCACTATGGTTGTTTTTAAAGAGACAGTCTCAGTGGATGCTAGTCATTTTGATCCCCTGAGTTTTATTACCATTAAGACAAAAATTTTAATATAGTAACAATTTGTTTGAAGACCCAGTTCCATTTAGTGGTAAATGTTTAGTTAACAGTATTCAAGGTGATGACCTCGGCTTTGATAAACTTCAAAGAGAACTGTACTGCTTTTCTGTACAGTGGACATTTCTTGAAGCAAAGAGGCTTCCAATTGAAACACATACATTTAAATTATATGGTGTTTTCTAGGGACTTCATTATAAGACTACAGCATGTGTTTCTGCACACATGTGATGTGCTAAGAGCTTTGAATGCACTTTTTTTTTTTTTTTTTTTTTTTTTTTTTTCGAGACAGGGTTTCCCTGTAGCCCCAGCTGTCCTGGAATTCACTCTGTAGACCTTGAACTCACAAAGATCCACCTGTCTCTGCCTCCTGAGTGCTAGGATTAAAGGCATGCCACAAAACAATCCTGTGAAGCATGCTTGCTATCTCACTTTACAAGGACTCAGAAACTGCAAATAATTAATATTTTTCATTTATTGTCCAGAATCACGAGCAAGTATTGTGCAGAATCACATTTCTTTAAAATTTTATTTCATTTCTATAAATGATGTTTTGAAGGAGTAAAAATATTGGACTTTCACCACTAGCATCTAATAGTACTTAGATAAACATTTTTTTATAGTAATTGTTTCAATTAAAGAACTTTTCATCTAGAGCCAAAAAGACAGAGCCCATGGAGAGGCAGGAATGATCTCAAGAGACAATATAAAGCCCACCCAGTTCCCTCAGACCAACAAGAAAGGCGCAGTACAGCTCTGAAATTAAAAAAAAAAAAAAAGAGACTATAACAGAGACCAAATAATGTATCTTGGGTTTCAAGTCAGCACTTTTAAGTTTCTGTATATAATAAATTAATGAAATGCTTTTCTCGTTGCCTTTATAAGTTTATAAATTTGGACATAACAAAAGTAGTGACTTACGTGTCAACAGAAATAAGTTTCTTTTCCCCATTGTCAGAGGCATAATCCCAATTTTCTTCAGTAATTCCAAGGTAATAATGCTTCTCTCTTGTCCAGACTGGGGTACTGTATAAAAACAGAAAAGTACCAAGTATCAAAAGCTTCATTTCCCCCCCCCCTCCTGGACCCTGAGATGCAATAAAATGAAATACGAAGCAGGGCAATTTTATAAATAAGGCTTTCTTCCTCTGTTTGCTTGACTGACATAATTCAGCGTTGCACAAGAGTAAAACGTTTCGTCAAAGCAAATAACATTTTCCAATTCAGTTGGTTCTGGTAAGCTCATGGGGTCACGGGGAGAAACAGCCCCCAGCTGGCAGGCTTCTCGAACTACAAATGGAATGTCAGCCATTATTGTTGGACTCGCTGGAGTGTGTATAACCCTGTGCTTTCTTCCATTCATCGTGTAAATTCCAGGAGGGCAGAGAACATCTCTAAATGCTCCTTTTGTTCCTCCAGCAATCTGAGGCACTGTGTTACCCTGCACACAGCCAGATCTTAAGAAACCAAGGTAATAGCTATAGAAAATGAATCAAAAGTCTCAGCTGTTCTAAAAGACTAACAAAATCAGGCTTGCAACTTTTAAGATACGAAACATGGTATTTAGCATGCCATAAAGTAACCAAAAAGAATTTTATTTTGAAAATGTATCCACTCTATGAGCTTATCTACAAAGAATATTTACCAAGTTCCTCTGTATTGCTACATGGAAATTAATAGTAGACAATAACAGGGGTCAGTAATCTGGTTTGAATTATTAAATAAAGAAATCAATCATAAACCAGATAAGCCAGGCATATTGGTATGTGCCTGTGTCTCAGTCACAGAGGAGGCCAATACACAATAGTTGCTTGAACCTAGGAGTTTAAGACCAGTCTGGACAATATGTGATGCATCCCACCCCTCCAAAAAGTAAAATAAGGGGAAAAAAAGGAAAAAGAAATCGGCCACAAATAAACCATTTTCAAAGGCAAGAAAGATTTTAGTCAATAGAAAATGGCTTAGTTTTTTAGCCTAGAAGTTCTATTTTATTTTTATTGAATTATTACAATTTTCATACAATATATTTTGATCTTCTTTAAGCTCCCCTCTCCTATCTACACCCCTCTTATACATGCCCACTAGTTTTCACACACTCTGTCATATATATTAAGGCCTAATGAGTCAAGTTTGTGTCCCCAAATGTCCTTTGGTGTACGTCCATCCACTGGATCCTGGTTAGCCTGATGTCACACATAAAGAAAATAACCCTCCTTCTCCCAGTGCTTATCAGTTGCCAATAGTTCTTCGGCTGAAGTTGGGACTTTGTCCCTGCTTCCCTGCCTTACTGGGACTTTGGTTTGAATTTGCATGGGTGTTCTAGTTTGTTTTCAATTGCTGTGACAAAACATGCTGACCACAACCAACTTGGGGAGGAAAGGGTTTATTCGGCTCACATCTCCTGGGTTACAGTTCATCACTGAGGTAGGAACTCAAGGCAGGAACCTGGAGGCAGGACCTGAAGCATAGGCTATGGAGGATGCTGCTTACCGACCCCCCCCCACCATGCTCAACCTACTCTCTGATATAATACACAACAACTTGCCCAAGGGTGGCACCACCCATAACTTCTCAACAATTAAGACAGTACTCCACAGACACGGCCACAGACCGGTCCAATGGAGCCAAGTCCCCAATAGAGGCTCTCTCAACCCAGCTGTGTCTAGTTGACACTAAAGCTGTCCAGCACAACGGGTCTTGTGATGTTGTTAGTATTGCTGTCAATTCATCAGAGTAACTTCCCAGCTGTCTGGAAAACTGTTTCCTTGTGCTCATCTACCACCTCTGGTTCTTATGGTTTTTCAGCCCCCTCCTCAGCAATGCCTCTGAGTCTTGGGTGGCAGAGAATAAGTGTCTGTGAGGTGCCCACTCTTAAGTGACATATCTACAGTGCAGCCTCTACACCTAAGGCTCAGGGAACCCAGTGGAACAGTGGGTAGAAAGAATATTAATGTATTTCTCTGGGGCTGGAGAGATGGCTCAGCAGTTAACAATTGCTGTTCTTCCAGAGGACCCATGTAAAATTCCCAGCACCCACACTGTGGCTAACAACTGTTCATAACACCATGGTATCTAATGCCCTCTTCTGGCCTCTTTGGGGCATTCCATGACATGAGTGCACTTACATGCAGGCAGGCAAAACACTCATATACATAAAATAAAAATAAAAAATACTTTGCAAAGGAATATTAATGCATTATCAGCAAAGCTTCATGTAACAGATACAATTTCTCTTTTTGAAATAAACATGAAATTTAGGGTAGCAGACTTAATTAAAAACCAATCTTTAGTCATGGAGCATTTATCTAAATGTATAAAATGGCCTTTGTTAAATCACAGAGGTTGACAGTTTACGTTAATATAATGTTTTTTTTCTCTAGGATACCTTACACTTAGCAGTTGGTGTTGAAACTGGTTGATATGGGAGAACCCTGCCATTTTAATAGTTCATTCACTTAGCCAATATTAAATGAGTCCATTATGTGCTAAGTTCTGCCCTAAGCATAGGGGATATAGCAGCAGATTAAACAATTTTATAGGGCTTATATTCTACTTAGAATGAACTAACAATAAATTAAAAATGAAAACCACAGTGTCAGTCATATGGGAAAAAGAATAAATGAAGGACAGAGGCCACTGAATGCCAGGAAAAGCATCAGGATAAAAGGAAAACCTGATGTGCTCAAGATTCTTAACCTCAGCTTCCGTTTCCTTACCTGTACAAGGTCAGCCTCAGACAGAGTGTAACTGCCCAGATTAATTGAAATAACCCAGGTTGAGGGTATTCCTGGGAGCTGATAACAATAGTGGTCTGTGTGTGTGTGTGTGTGTGTGTGTGTGTGTGTGTGTGTGTGTATGGGATTGAACTCAGGGCCAGGTAAGTGTTCTACCACTGAGCTACATCCCTAGCCCAACTAACAATAATCTTAGATAAATGACTTGATACTAAAAACTGAGTCGCAGAACCCAGGATGCCCCAAGTCTCCTTCTGGGGCTCCCTGAACAACTCTGCTTTCGTGCTCACTGCAAAGACAATAGGTTTGAAATCTCGCTCAGACTTCACTGGTTAAGCCCCAGGCCTTGTAAGAAACCTCTCCTTCCCAAAAGGCTCTTTTCCCCAAATATACCAGTGGGGGGGGGGGCATCATTTAGCAGCTCATTCTCTGGACAGAGGGGCATGCTTCTATTTGGCAGGAAGCCACTGCACAAGCACTCAGATACCGTAGTCACCTCCTACTCAGTATTCAAACTCAGCACCAGTTCTGTGGTGGCTACAGCAATCATTTTCAGAGTGCCTTCCTCCAGAAAATTCTACTAATCAACCAATAAATAAATGGGCTCAAATAGTTGTTAGGGACTCCAGAAAGTATACTCCTAAGATGCTTCATAGTGATGATAGAATGAATCAGCAGAGCCGGGCGTGGTGGCGCACGCCTTTAATCTTAGCACTTGGGAGGCAGAGGCAGGCGGATCTTTGTGGGTTCAAGGCCAGCCTGGTCTACAGAGTGAGTTTCAGGACAGCTGGGACTACAGAGAGACCCTGTCTCAAAAAGACCAAAAAAAAAAAAAAAAGAATGAATGAGTAGAACAGTAGTCCCTGACTAGTGCCAGGGGTTCTTTTATGATATAACATAGGAAAGGTCATTAGGGATGCATTTCTGCCCTACTTTGTGTGGGTTCCTTTGCCCACTGAGTGGCATGTGGCTTCAGTGTGGCAGGAAGTAGAGAGACTTCTCTAACAGTTAGGACAATTTAAGCAAGAGGGAGAAGCTGTTGGAAGCTAAGTAGCTAGCCATTCGCAGAGGTATTTAACAGCACAAACCTCTCACTGGAGCTATTAGGGAGCTGGTACTTGAAACGTCGGGAGGCAAAGGCAGGTGAGAATTCTCTGCACTCAGGAAATGCAACACAATAACATAGACAGAGGGAAAACAAAATGAAACAAAAAACGATCCGGGGAGAGGCACCAGAGAAAAGTCAGCACACAGAAGGCATCAAAAAAGAGGCATCCTCGGCCCCAGAGAGCAGGGCCTCTTAGCTGCGCCAATCGCCTATGGGAGGGGCCACTTCAGATCCCAGGGATATCTTCGTAGTATGCTGCAAATGGCATCATATATCTAAGTTAACTGTCTTGTAATATGAGTACAGTTATGTTGCACAAGTTTCAATTGTTTGTGAGTTTCTTTTTCATTGTCTTAAAGATTTCTGGCCTGGGGGAGTTTTCTCTGCATTTAGCAGGGAGATTTCTGAGGCAAGTAAGCCCAAGTCAAGTGGGAAGTCTCGCTTAACAAATCCCACTTGGGCTTATTTCTGTCCGTCAGGATACAATCTCTGAGGACCTCTGATATTCCTGTTTGTATTTCTCGTTGATCCAATGAGAACTGACTCTTAAACTGTGTCAGCAGAAATTACTAAGAGACAAAGCACCTTCAACGGCTGTCCTTCACTCTGACAGCTGGAGACAAAGTCTAAAGCAGCAGGCCATTTTCCTCTGGAGCCCTTAAACCACCACTTGCTTATTTTTCACAGGAAGTTGTGTAATTCTGGAATTTAATCCACAGTGTGGTCATGCCCAGGCCTTTCATAAAGTACACCGACTTGCCCTAGCATGTCTGAGCACTGTCAATCCTTTTCATTTCTATAGGTCATTTCTTGGCTGATTTAATGACTGATTTCTTAGAAGGGTCTTTAGCTGCTTTTTCTGCTTTGGCTGCTGTTCTTGTTTCTCTTAATTGCTGTGACAAAACACACTGACCACTACCAGCTTAGAGAGGAAAGGGTTTATTCAGCTCACATCTCTTGGGTCACAGTTCATCACTCAGGGAGCCCAAGGTAGGAACTCAGGGCAGGAACCTGGAGGTAGGAGCTGAAGCACAAGCCATGGAGGAATGCTGTTCACTGGCTTGCTCCTCCGGCCCATGCCCAGCCTGCCTTCTTATACTGTACAAAACAACCTGCCCAGGGTGGCACCACCCACAGTGGGTTGGGGTCTCCCACGTTGCTGAACAATCAAGACAATACTCCACAGACATGGCCACAGACCAGTCCAATGGAGCCAATTCCCCAACTGAGGCTCCGTCAACCCAAGTATGTCAAGCTGACACTAAAGCTATCCAGCACAGCTGCCCATTCATAGGCTATTGCCTGGCTCAACAGTTCCTGGCATGCCAAGCAGCCATGGGAAGGGAAAGAGCCCAGACTTGAAGCTGCAGAAAGCCCTGCCGGTGTCAAGGCTGGCAGCATGGTGATGCAGGAACGGAACTTCTTCTTTTTTTTTTTTTTTTTCTTTTTTTGGTCTTTTCGAGACAGGGTCTCCCTGTATCCCCAGCTGTTGTCCTGGAGCTCACTCTGTAGACCAGGCTGGCCTTGAACTCACAAAGATCCGCCTGCCTCTGCCCTCTGCCTCCCAAGTGCTAGGATTAAAGGCCTGCACCACCACGTCCGGCAGGAATGGAACTTCTTAATGTTTTAATGGTATAAGGGTTTCAGCTAATCTTTCATTTTATTCTCTCACTGCTTTGAATGATCTACAAACAAACACATGTGGCTTATTAACAATGAACACGACCACAAGAACTGACTAGTGCTATTATTTTAAGACAGAGTCTTATTCTATAACCCAGGCTTGCCTGAATCTTGCTATGTAGCCCAGGCTATCTTTGGCTCATGGTTATCCTCCTGCCTCAATTGATCAGGCAAGTGTGTGTGTGAGAGAGACAAGGCCTTCCTGTAGCTCCAGCTGGCTTGGAACTCACTATGGAGACCAGGCTGGTCTTGAACTCCCAGAGATCCAACGGCTTCTGCCTCTGCCTCCCAAGTGCTGGGATCAAAGGTGTGCGCCACCACACCTGGCTACTTTTTTTTTTTTTTTTAAGAATAGACACACAGGGGTGGCAAGATGGCCCAGCAGTAAAGAGCACTAGCTGCTCTTGCAGAACATCTGGGTTCAATTCCCAGCACAAACATTGTGGCTAAAAAACATTCATAACTCCAGTTACAGGGTATCTGATGCCCTCTTCTGACACACGCCCCCATGGGCATTACCTGACACAGGTGCACTTATATACATGCAGACAATACATTCACACACATAAGATGACAAATAAAATGTTTTAAAACAACCACAAAAGTATAGACATGTATCCTCTTGACTTGCTTATCCAGCACTTCATTGGGTGACTTTCTGTACATATTCCCCACCATTGACGTATCTGACTGCCTCCTCTTGTTTCTGCTCTATACTGGGTTAACAGTCTACAAAGTTCTTAAATATGCTTTCTGCTTGTTGCTTACTTTGTAGGAAAACTACACAGGACCACACAGTGAAACACTGGAGTTGGCCAGGAGAATGGAAGGGCAGTGAGGAGAAAGAGGACATTGGCCTTTACTGGAAGGGCAAGGCAAACAGTTAAAATTGGCTAATTTGAAAAATCCCTATGGGTTTACCAGCAGAAGTGCTGTCCTTGGTTGTCTAGCACCTGAGCCTGTGCTGAGTTCTGTCAGAGGAAACACTGGCTTGTGTGCAGAATTAAATAAAGCAGGTTGTAGGGTACATGAAAGGTTGACTAGTTCATCAAGGAGCTCTTTAATATCCCTGTGAGTGAACTTGTTATGGAAGGGTATTCTCTCCTTGGCCAGAAAAGCACCATTATGTGTGTGTGTGTGTGTGTGTGTGTGTGTGTGTGTGTGTGTGTGTGTTTGTGACAGAGTCTTCCTGTAGCTCTGGCTATCCCGGAACTCACTTTGTAGACCAGATTGGCCTTGAACTCACAGAGATCCGCCTGCCTCTTCCTCCCATGTGCTAGGATTAAAGGCATGTACCACCATGCCTGTCAAAATATTTTTTTTAAATATGGTTTATACACGATTCCTATTTGAGGTAACTGCCTCAATAACTATCAATAACTATTTCCTTGATTAGACTGCTCAGTGTCTAAGTCTGTCTTGAATTGAATCCTCAGCACTTAGGATACTGTTTAACACATAGCTTAATTCATATTGAAAGAATGTTAACTCTAGTAATAGTCACTACAGCCATGTTAAACTTCATATTATTTGAAGCACAGAACTAGTGTCCTAAAGAAACAGTGTTAAGGGGCTGGAGAGATGGCTCAGTGGTTAAGAGCAATGACTGCTTTTGCAGAGGACCCGGGTTTGAGTCCCAGCACCCACATGGCAGATAACAACCATCCATAACTCCAGTTCCAGGGGATCTATATCGCCTTCTTCTGACCTCCATGGGTATTGCATGACATGGCTGCAGTTACATACATCCAGGCAATGCACTGACACACATAAACTAAAACTAATAAAATACTTTTTAAAAAAAGAAACAATTTTAAAAATGAGGAACTTAATTTTTCAACAGCACACCAAAATTTCTTTTACTAGAATTTCACATGCATAAATGATGACAAGAATAAGAATAATAATTTTTTTGTGTGTCTTTTTGAGACAAGGTCTCCCTTTAGTCCCAGCTGGCCTGGAGCTAGCTATGTAGACCAGGCAGGCCTTGAACTCACAGAGATCCACCTGCCTCTGCCTCCCGAGTGCTGGGATTAAAGGCATGCACCACCATGCCCAGCATTAAAGATGGTTCTTAGCCGCCATGTGGGTGCTGGGAATCGAACCCAGGTCCTATGCAAGAGCAGTCAGTGTTCTTAACTCCTGAACCATCTCTCTAGCCCCAAGAATAATAATTCTTATGGATAATCTTTTTGGATTATATCCATTATATCCATTACTAATGGATATCTTTGGATAATCTATTTTGGTTGTGTGAGGAATGTGCTCCTGTTCAGCAGGATTCCGGGGCACTGTCCCCATCGATGACCCTGATTCTGCTTCAGCTCCCAGGAACTCTGCACAGAAAAATCCAGATAATCAGATCGAGCACAGCATATTTTAAGTTGTGTAAGGTAGATGCCTTCAATGGTGTTCCTAACGTTACTGAGACAGAAAAATCATAAAAAGAAACTAAAATGAGACTGGGTGTGTAGCGCACTGGTGGAACATGTGCTTGGCATGCACAGAGCTCTGGTTTCCATCCCCAGCACCCAAACAAACAAACGAACAAATGAATAAATAACCCGCTCAGTACCTACCAAGTCATTATTAACACATGAGTATATTTTGCTTTTCTTCTCTTGTTTCTCATCCACCTACACAAATTTGGGTAAAATATTACTCAATATGATATTATAACCATTTTTCATTAAAAAATTAAGACTTGGGAGGGGCTTGGGAGATGGCTTGGAGTTTAAGAGTGCTTACTGATCTTGCAGAAGACCCAAATTTACTTCATAGCACCCCATGGTATCTCACAACTGCTTGTAACTCCAGCTCCAGGGGATCAGACACCGTTTTCTGACCTCATTGTGTTCCTGCATACGCACAGTGCA
Organism: Rhizomys pruinosus; assembly: GCA_009823505.1. Taxonomy (NCBI): domain Eukaryota; kingdom Metazoa; phylum Chordata; class Mammalia; order Rodentia; family Spalacidae; genus Rhizomys; species Rhizomys pruinosus. The sequence goes on from VZQC01008169.1 coordinate 117,266, forward strand.
CAGAGGCACACTCAGGCACACGTACACGCATAAAGTAAACAAATATTCAAAAAATTTAAGGTATCGGAGAGATGGCCTAGCGATTAAGAGCACCGACTGCTCTTGCAGAGGACCTGGGTTCGAGCCCCAGCACCCACATGGCGGCTGAGAACCGTCTGCAACTCTAATTCCAGGAGAACTCTAGTTTCAAGGGGATCAGACACCCTTTTCTGACCTCTGAGGCATTGCACGACACAGGTGCACAAACCTACATGCAGACAGTACATTCATACACATACAAAAATAAATAAAAATTAAAAAAAATTAATTAATTAATTAAAAAAATTTTAAAGTATCATTTGTAAAGTTGAAATAATACTTTTGATTATTTGCATATTTTTAGTTTTCACTAATATAACATGGTAGTAAATCTTTTTCTGGATTGTTTATAATTTTTCTGAAGTCATAGGACAGTTGGAATTACTTATTCATGACACTGGATTATTATGTACGTTCATTTATAGTCACCAGTTTATAGTTACCAAAGTCTATGTAATACACCTATCTTACAGCATTGATTTTTGTTAGTGTGGTTGAAAAATTAGAAAATACTGCCAAGCATGGTGGCACACACCTTTAATCCCAGCACACAGGAGACAGAAGCAGGCAGATCTCTGTGAGTTCCAGGTCAGCTGGGGCTGCAACAGGGAGACCGTGTCTCAAAAAGACCAAGAAAGAAAGGAAGGAAGGAAGGAAGGAAGGAAGGAAGGAAGAAGGAACTTTTCATGCATTTTAAAATATTTCATTGTTATCTAAATGTGATTTTTAAGATCAAATATCTTTATAAGTTCAATAGCCTCTGTATTTAATTGTCTATGAATTGTCTGTTCAAGTCTTTTAGGCATGTATTATGTGAATTGGAAATTACATTAACTCTAGAGTATAAAACCCGAATATCTTGGTCATCTCCAAACAATAAACTTTGAATAAATGAATGATGCCATGACGGAGCCAGCGATCAAAGTCGAATGAAACCTGAATGGAGGAGTGGGAATTGAGAAAAAATGAACACACACCTACACATGTGTCACATACACACACACGCACACACACACACACACAAAAGGGATAGAGCTGGGAGAGGCGACCAGTTAATACTGGAGCCCAGAAGTTTATTTCCCAAGGCCTTTTATACAAGCAAGATAAAAAGGACTTTTCTGCAAATTTCACATGGGGTAAAGCTACAGTTAAACTTTGTTTACAATTCAAGGACAGTTTCTAAGGTACAGATAAACTTTGTTTTACATGCCAAAGACAGCCTCAAGGACTATTGCGCAGCCTGCAAGGACATTCCCTCCTACTGTATCACTACTGCTTGTACAGTATTAACCCACGCATGCCAAGAACTTGCTGAATTATAGAGGTCAATCTGAATTCACCATGGCCTCACTCATGCTAGCTCCCCATGTCTCCCCCTTATTTATATTATAAAGAAGATTGAGCCTGACTTAGGTTGTCTATTCTCGCAAATTCAGTCTTACCCATCTTTGGGTTACAAACAGCTTAGGTTTGGTCCCTGTCTTGGGTTGACTGACTGCAGAAAGATCTTACCCATCACTGGCGTCCAATCTTTGCATCCCATTCAGGGTGAGTCTTGAGTCGCACCTCATGGATAGAGGATTTAAGCATCCATAGCGACTTTATTATAATTTTCAGGAGAGTGGGTAAGCAAAGCAATATCAGCAAAACCATTACTCCTAGACCTATGAGACCCCCCCATGCATGGAGGTAACTGAGGACCAGGTTGGAAGAGAAGCTCATAATTTGTCTAAAATATTTTTCACAGTTCTGGCAGCATTGAAATCAAGTGGCTTAGCTTCTTTAAGGTGGACAATCTCTTGGTGTAATTTTACCAGATCTAAGGACATATTTGCACTATGCCAAATTCCACGTAGATGTTGCACCCATGTTGAGATTCTATCCCACCCATGTTGAGATTCATTATAAATTTTTGACGTTACGCATATCCACTGAAATTGAACATGACATTCCAATTGCATCCTCATCTTTAGACCTTGTACTTCTTCCTCCATAATCTCTGTGCCTTCCCATATTGCAGGATGCAGGAGAGGAGGATCAGGAACATAATAAGCTCAATAGGTCTCCACAAGGCCTTCCTTTGTCAGCAGCAGACATCCCGGCAGTTTCAGTGTTGTTATTCTTTGCGATGAGGACCAGTCTCTCTGGCAACCACCCCCATCTCTTTAGCCCTTACAGTCTAACTCACACCCTCTTCTGCATTTGATCTCTGGGCCTTGGAGAACAAGGGGCAAAAGTGGATGAGAAGCGAAGCCGTCTATTTTTCCTTGAGATATCACTTTAAACTCTGGTCTGCCCCAGGCTGTTTCCTTACATGGGCTGACTGCTTTGGGAAATCCTTTGTTCAATCCTACTAACAAGCAAGCAGTGAGACAGCAAGGTTATTTAAACGGCATTGATTATCATGGCAAGTTGCTCTGTGGGCACAGATACAAATATTTAGATGGCATTATTAGTCTATGTACTAAGGCTATTTATACTGTCATTAATTACTAAAGGTTTAATACCAGCCATGTTATTCCCCCAAAAGAGTGGACAAATCGCCAATTAAGTTCGGGATAACTATCTCAGCCACTGATTGTACAAAGTATTCCAGGCATGTGTGGTGTAGCAATGAGTCTTGCTTGACTCAGGGAGACCATTATTGTGCTTTTCCAGTGGCCTTAGTTAACATTCTCTGGCATCTTTAGAGGCCTACTGTCCATTTGCAAGCATGGTCTTTGTCCTTTCCATTCTCACACTTTCGTTCTCACATTAGGTCTTCAGCAGCCAGGGTCTTAATGCATATATGTTATGTGTACCCCAATTTATAGACAAATAGCCTTTATTTTAGGGGGAGCCATTAGCCCCCAGCCAACACTTCTTTGGCAGAATGACCCACTGCTGGGACCAAAGCTTTTTTTGTAAACACATTTGCTAAACTATTCAGCCTATAAAGATTTTTACTAACATCTCATTCTGAATAGAACTTTCTTATACAGTTTTTATACCCATTAGTTAAAGATTAGCTATACATATCCCATGAGAAATTGTTATCAGAACAGTTGTCTTCTTTATTAACATCAAAAGTTTTTTCTGTTTCTAATAAGGAGGAGAGATAAGGTTTTCATCTTAAAGCTTAGCAGCACCTGGAAAGCAAGTTTCATTAGAACACATCATAAATAGTTGTTTCCAATAGGATCCACAAGGATGTTTGGTGCTTGTAGCTCAGTCAATCTGAAGTTTTTCTTTCTCCTCATGTTCAGATGGGCCAGCTTCTATGCTAGTATTTCTAGGTCCATCCTATACAATGCAAAGCTGTATCTTTTCTTTCTCAGGCATTAAAGTTGGTGATCTATTGACCTGTGGGAACATGTAAATCTTTTCCTATAGTTAGCTTTAAGATTTTACAATTACATTTTTTCTAAAGGTTTGAAATAAAGAATTTTTTAATTTGTATCACAGAGGGAGTACTCCACCACCTCCCCCTTTTTGTTTATATATATACATATACATATATATATATTATACTTTGATCTATAGATGTTTAAAAGGCAGTTGTATACACATACCTAAAGACAGGAATCAAGGTGTAAGTTTTTATTAAATTCACCCAAGTTGTTTACCTTTTAACTGTACATTGAATTTAGGAAGGCAAACTTAATTATTTTTGTCAGATTATGTTGTAGGCAAAGTGAAGGTCTCAGGTGATACTGTACAATACAGAAATTATAGAGCACATTTGTGTACATTAACCCCAAAGTTGTTATACAAATTATAAGTGAAACAAATGTGGACAATAATCTTTATTCCTAATTAGTTTAAATGTATTACCATTTTTATTAAAACCTTTTATCTAATTTTGTTTACTATAGACATTTTTACTATTACTAAGTCCTAAAATACCATATAATATGTAGAAAGTTTGGACAGATTTGAATATCAACCAAATAAATTTCGACCAAATATACATTTTGCTTTTAAAACTATATGACTAGACTACAAGTTCAGAGAAATCAAGTCCATTAACTTTTTTTTTTTCTTGTCTTTTCGAGACAGGGTCCCCCTATAGCCCCAGCTGTCCTGGAACTCGCTCTGTAGACCAGGCTGGCCTTGAACTCACAAAGATCCACCTGCCTCTGCCTCCTAAGTGCTAGGATTAAAGGCATGTGCCACCACGCCTGGCTAAGTCCATTAACTTATATTGTTTATTTGTATATCTGTATAAATCTCTGCTGAAATACTTCCATATATATATGTATATGTTATTATTGAACATAGCATTTTAAACTTTAAACCTTACAGAGTGGATTTTAATGACCATCTTTCTCCAAGCTCTTGGAGATGCCTTTTTTTTTAAATGTTTTATTTATTTTTTATGTGTATGAATGTACTGTCTGCATGCAGGTTTGTGTACCCATGTCGTGCAATGCCGCAGAGGTCAGAAGAGGGTCGGATTCCCCTGGAACTGGAGTTAAAGACGGTTCTCAGCTGCCATGTGGGTGCTGGGATCGAACCCAGGTCCTCTGCAAGAGCAGTCGGCGCTCTTAATCACTAGACCATCTCTCCAGCCCCGGAGATGCCTTTTTTAGGCCTGGCACGAAGCCCTGCTTTAAAGATGTTTTACCTAGTTGTGAAATGCTCTAAAATACACATTAAACTATACTTTTAAATTGTAATAGAAATAAAACTGTAAGGTTATGGCGCGCTCCCCCTGAAATGAGAGGCCACGAGGTCTAAGCTCTCCAGAGCAAAGTTTAATTCAGGGTAGCTGGGGGTAGGCTCAGGGGAAAGATAGAGCCAAGCACAGAATGGCGTCTGGCTTGGGAATTTAAGGGAGAAGGTGGGAGTGGGATTCAGTGAGAGTGGGGTAGGTAGCACACTTTGTAGGAATCTGGCTTTTGAAAGGTGGAAGATTCCTGAGTAATCAGTGATGGCCCGTTTTAGCACAGCCAAAGGCTAGCCTGGTAGAGCAGGTTTCTGGGCAACAGGATCTTAGGTGTCTCTGCATCCGATGGGCTTCTGGAGCTCACACCCTGACCAAAACAAGATTGCCTTTTAATACTTTGTTTCCTTTGACACTTTGAGAAACTTTAATTTTTGTCTTAAAAGCTGAAGGAGTGTAACCAGTAGATAGATGGCAATACAATTTCATTAGAATGTTCAGTGATACCTCTAGTTAATTTTTACAAGCCCAATTAAACCATGATTTTGTTGAAATTGAGTAATATATTTGACTAATTAATTATAACTGCATCTTGAGAAGAAAGAGGCCCATCTTTCTCTCAGAGGCAGGTTTCATCTTATAATAATATTGCCATACATCAACAATTTGTAAGACTTAACATTAGGACATAAATACACATACTCATACACATGTGTGTGCACACACATACACACAAATATACATTTATACACATAATAAAGTAAATACTGTTAAGTTGACCGGTGACAGGGGAGAAGTTACATTATTGGTTAATATTTAATGAAGAACACATAAAATTATTTTATACCTTAAATTTCTTTTTGACAACACAGATAATATGATCTTTTAACTTTGGCTATTATTTTAGTAGATTTATGATGTTATTTTTGAGGACTGTAAAAAATATTTAGCTGCGGGCTGGAGAGATGGCCTAGCGGTTAAGAGCGCCGATCGCTCTTACAGAGGACCCGGGTTCGATCCCCAGCACCCACATGGCGGCCGAGAACCGTCTGAAACTCCAATTCCAGGAGAACTCCAGTTCCAGGGGAATCCGAGACCCTCTTCTGACCTCCGCGGCATTGCATGACATGGGTGCACAGACCTGCATGCAGACAGCACATTCATACACATACAGAAATAATTAAAAAAAAAAATATTTAGCTGTGACTGACTCTGGGACAGGGCGTGGCAAATGTCTTCAGTTTGCCAGAGTTCCCTGGAGAAAATTTACACATGCAGGAGTTAAGCTGGAGCTGTACCTGAGACATTGGTTCCTTACAGTAGGGGAGCAAGTAAAGTTTTTCTTTGGAAATTAGAACCATAAAGTTTTATTTTGGACCTGTAAAATTATGAAAATTAATTTCAAGGCCAAGCATGGCCACCAAGCCTCGATGTTAAACTCAGCCTTTCCCCTTCCATCCCTCGGCACTGTCACTGAAACAAAAATTCTTAGATTGATTCTCCCTGCAGAGCAGCAGCAGGACCTATGCCCTGAGCATAGGAGGACCCAATGTCTGAGCAAGGCCCCATAATAGCAAGACTCCCTTTCTTCCTGAACAGCCCCAATGCAGCCCAACAAGCACCATCAGCATTCCCATTAGCCAACTGCCTAACCAGCATTGTGCAGGCCTCTCCATCCCCTATCAATCTCCCCACAGCCTGCAGCAGAGATACAAAATCTTGGTAAAGCTCATCAGGTCCCTGTCTGATCTTTGATAAGTCTTCTGTCTTTCTCCCGGTATCTGGCAACTTTCTCCTTGTCTTATTTGCTGCAGCAGCCGCCTGAGCATAAGCTCCATCTGGCCAAGTTATTTGCTGGGCAGCATCTGCATAGGCTCCTTCTCCCACCAACATCTCGTAAGTCATTTGAACTCCTTGAGCCCTGTTAACTTCCGCTGTAACCTGACACTGCTCAGCCATACTCAGACTTCCACAACAAATACTCTCCTCCTGACGAACTTGCTCCAGCCAACCTTTTCCAGTCCTAGGGGGGAAGGGCATCAGCACTCAGATTCTCCAGCAAATGACTGCACAAACCATGAAGTAGGACTGCACTGGGAGCAAGCCACCTTTAATTCTCTAAGCAGTTTATGGGCACACTTTTTCAGTAAAAGCTAAGAAATTGCAAAGCTGTTGCTGTCCCACTCTTGCTCCTCGCACTTTCAGCAGGTTTTTAAGCATTTGCGCAAAAAGCAAGCGGCTGTGTCCCTGACCCATGATTATTTATCAGCAAAAGTATCCACTAATTACCAAATTTCTCTGTAATTGTATTACTCCATGCGCCTGAAGTTTCTTTTTACTTCGTGCACCCTAAGTTACTCTTTATTTACACCATGCTCTTGAAGTTTTTCTTTACTTTGTGCACCTCAATTTACTCTTTATTTACACAGTGCTCTTGAAGTTTTCCTATACTTCGTGCACATCAATTATCTCCCAGCAAAAGACTTCGCTGATCCCCAATTAGCTTTTTACCTTGTGCACATTTATGTCCTTGATCGGTGGTTCCTCATTCTGAGCCCCCATATTCAGATCCCTGTCCAGGCGCCACGTTGACGGAGCCAGTCATCAAAGTTGAACTAAACCTGAATGGTGGAGTGGGAATTGAGGAAAAATGAACACACGCACCTACACATGTGTCACACACACACACACACACACACACACACACACACAAAAGGGATAGAGCTGGGAGAGGTGACCAGTTAATACTGGAGCCCAGAAGTTTATTTTCCAAGGCCTTTTATACAAGCAAGATAAAAAGGACTTTTCTGCAAATTTCACATGGGGTAAAGGTACAGTTAAACTTTGTTTACATTTCAAGGACAGTTTCTAAGGTACAGATAAACTTTGTTTTACATACCAAAGACAGCCTCAAGGACTATTGCACAGCCTACAAGGACATTCCCTCCTACTGTATCACATCTGCTTGTACAGTATTAACCCATGCATGCCAAGAACTTGCTGAATTATAGAGGTCAATCTGAATTCACCATGGTGTCACTCATGCCAGCTCCCCACAATGCCACACATCATATAGATCATATCCTTGTGTAAAATCCTACTTTTATTTGAATATGATCACTTCTATCTAATTAGACTAATAGTTCTTATTTTCACTTCAGGCACAGGATGGCTGCTTCCTATGTGAGGGTCAAAGTGCCCATTAATATGGCACGAAAATAACCATGTTTTAATGTCCTTTGAATACATTTTTTTTTTGTCTTTTCAAGACAGGGTCTCCCTGTAGCCCCAGCTGTCCTGGAACTCACTCTGTAGACCAAGCTGGCCTTGAACTCACAAAGATCTGCTTGCCTCTGCCTCCCAAGTGCTAGGATTAAAGGCGTGTGCCACGACGCCCAGCTTTTCTTTTCTTTTTAATAGACTTTTAAAAAATATTCTATTCATTTTCTACGTGTATGAGTGTATTGCCTGCATATATATGTAATGTAAATTGCACTCCTATAATGCAATTCTCACAGAGGTCAGAAGACGGGGATCAGATTCCTCTGGAACTGGAGTTATGGATGGTTGTTAGTTGCCATATGGGTCCTGGAAATTGAACTTGGGTCCTCTGCAAGAGCAGCCAGCGCTCCTAACTACTGAGCCATGGGCTATATTTTTACAGTTTCCTAGATCCCAGGAGGGAAGTCAGAAACATCAGACCCATAAATTACCAACTCTTTAACAAGGACATGTTGTGGTTTGAATGAGGAATGTCCCCCATAAGCTCCAAGAATTGAATACTTAGTCAGTTGGTGGTGCTGTTTGGGGAAGTTTAAGAGGTGTGGCCTTGCAGGAGAAAGTATGCCCCTGGAAGGAGGCTTTAAGCGTTCGTAGTCCCATCCCTCTTGCAGTATTGCTCTATCTGCTTCCTGCACCTGCTTGAATATGTGAGTCCTCAGCTTTCTGCTTTGGTCGCCTCCCCACCGTGATGAATTCTTATTCCTCTGGAACAGTAAACTCAAAAAACTTTTCCTTCTATAAGTTGCCTGGGTCTTGGTGTTTTATAACAGCAACAGGAAAGTAAGTAGTACAGGTATCAAAGGAAAAGTAACTAGTACAGGTATCAAAGGAAGTGTATTGCATTCCAGAAGAGGTTGCCCTCTGGCTTCCAAATGCACAGCATGTGAATCCCCATACACAAGAACATGCACACACATACACATGAACATGCACACACATACATACATAAAAATGGACCCTAAATAAATGAAGCAAAGAAGTTATCAAGGAAACATTCTCACATATGATTGATTGCTTAATGACAAGTTTCACAAAATTATCAGAGTCATGACCTTATACACATACATACACACACACACACACACACACACACACACACACACTGATAAATAATTCTGCAAGATCTCATCTGACTAGCAACTGTTTGTTGAACTTCAAATGGAAAATTCTTGTTATTTATTAAACTTTGTGGCTCAAGATTACTGTTTCAAAAAATCTTTTGAATTTTCCTCATTTTGTCTTTAAAATTTTCCTTTTGCCTCAGTCTCTTTGAACATGCCCAGGCCACCTTTATTCCCATCCCAGTGCCATGCTATTCCTAGTGAAATGTAATTTTTTTTTGTCTTTTTGAGGCAGGGTTTCCCTGTAGCCCCAGCTGACCTGGAACTCACTCTGTAGACCAGGCTGGCCTTGAACTCACAGAGATCCGCCTGCCTCTGCCTCCAGAGTGCTAGGATTAAAGGCATGCTCCACCACGCCCAGCTATGAAATGTAATTTTTTTGAAATCTCTGATTATTATTTAGGATGACAACAATTTCCAAGGCATTAGTAAATTAATATTAAGTAAGTACCTAGACCCTTGCCTCACAAGGAGAAAGTGGCTTTAGGCACTAAGATGTAATTCAAACCAGAACCAGGTTAGTAGGGCTGCCTCACTGTCCCCAGAAGTTACAGTTGGTAAGGGCCAGGGCCACGACAAATTAAATTTAACTTATAAGTTAAATTCAAGGTCAAGATGGGGAGACAGATAAGATCACTTGCAGTGGGTTTAGAATGAGTCACCTAGAGTTGAGAGCTGGTGGAGAGCTCTGCAGCTCTGCTGGTCCTTATTGGAGTTCACTGTAGGGAAAAAGGAAGCAACCTGTGGTTTCTTTTGTGCTAAATTACCTGCTTGTCTGTTTACACCAAAACCTGGCCTTAGCAAGGTTTTGGTGTAAACAGACAAGTTTGCATTAGCAAGCCTGTGACACCTTGGGATCAAAGGCATTGACAAGTACTCATGATGCTATGGAGGCATGGGGTCTGAAACCAGGCCCTGAGATATGATGTCACTCAGTATAAAAACAGAATGCTGTGAATTAATAAACGAGTCCTTCTTACCATCAGAGAGGGACTCCCGGCCAATATTTTGTGAGTGTAATCTTAGCCCATCAGGCTTGTGTAGCTGTGACCAGTGGGTGGGATGGAGGTCCATCAGACCACCAACCTGGAAAGCTGGTGTGGTGCTGGAAGAAGACTTATCAGGTGGCCAGCTGTGATGTGTGGTGAGTGCCTGTGCAGGAATTACACTGCAGAGCACCTAGCAGGTGACAGTCTGGCATTAGGCTGTAGAGTGCCTAGCAGGCAGCAGGATCTGGGAGTGACAATAGGGCATTGCCTGGTTGTCGAGTGTGGTGTCTTTGAGTCATGTGTGACCGCCTTCCACATGCTGTCCTTCCCTTCTTGGCTCAACTCCAGGACTTGTCTCTTGCCTGCAGGCCTGCAGTCTCTGGGCTCTGGTCCCGCAAGAAGGGGTAAGGAATACCGCTGGAGAACACCCGTAGGAAAAATAAGCAGAAACACACACACGTTGAGAACTGGGAAGGATAGGAACTCCGTTTATTTACTGTCAGTGATGTCTATATATTCAAGACTACCGTGTTTTGGGCAAGGAATTGGGGAGCAGGCAGAAGGGAGGGGTGAGCCAACTTAGTTCTAATGGGGGGGGGGCTGCAGAATTCCAGTTTGTGCAACAGGTAACTAGAGTGTGACATTCTGCTCAATGCCTCAAAGGAAGGGGCCTAGGACTTTGCAGAGATAGGGTGAGGCAAGAATCATAGGAATATCCTGAATCTTCTGGCTACAGATAACTCTGGAAGCCCACAGAGATATCACATAACTGGAGATCTTCCCAGGACAGGTCTTACAATTTCTCACTTCAAGCCACACACAAAGTTCCATTCCCACACCTGGTGTAGATATTAGATGAGACAGGCGGGCAGTGGAAAGGTTGTCAGCCTTTAGCCCCAAGGTTTAGGACAGCTGCTGACGGCTGTCTTGTGTTTTCCCTTTTCCCTGTAACCCAGTGGACAAGGTTTGTGTGTCCACCTCTATGTGTGGCATAGTGATACCATAGTTCACAGGGTTCATAGCTGGGTAAGACTGTGGATGCCTTTTTCTCCCCAACAGCCTGACTAGTGCCTTCCAGTACTACAAGAGCTAGCCAGCAGGGAGGGAGCTTCCTGGTCAGTTCTTGATTTTTCCATGTCTTGTGACCCATATGTGTGATGTCATCAACACTAGGGTGTTATAGGATCATTTTAAATTGGGGCCCTTGATTGAAGAACTTGAGTATATGAAATCTGGAGCTAGACCCAGTGAGCCAGAGTTCAAATCCAACTTTGGCTACTTTCTATTTACAAATAGGAAGAAAAGTGCTTAATCTTGCTAATCCTTCATTTCATTCCCCTGCAAACTCCACAGTGTTTAGTGTGGCTCTAGGACTGTTCAGGGCATTTGCAAACTGAACTATCTATTGTATTTGATCATGTCAGATATGCTATAACCACATTTTAACCAGATTCTTTCTTGTTTGAGTTTTAAAAGCACTTATATAAAGTTATGAACACATCAATAACCTTAATATCTAGCCTTTTGCTTCAAACCACATGGGAAGTATAGAAGGAAGTGTAGAAGGTCATACTCGTTGGAAAACAGGTCATGTGCAATGAGGGTTTCTTATTATATAATATTCCTCATAAAGGTTTTATGCCAGGAAACAAAGTACAAAAGGAAAGGAGTTAATTCACCAAAGGATGGGGAAGAAAACAGCACACTCATTAAGACTTTGTGCAAGTCAAATCATGCATGCTCATTTAATTTACTTCGACAGTAGATTTGTGCACCAGAGATCAATGAGCATAATGCATCTAGAACTCAGGAAACTTTGTTTCAACTTTTATCATTGTAGAAAAGACAGATTGTACTACTATTAAGTGATCATATTTAATATGTGAGGTGTCCGATGCAAAGACTATAATTGATCCTAAATTATTCACATTAGTGTTTGTGTAAAGGATCAAAATAAAAAATAAAGAAAATGATTCATAAGTAAATAAATGATACTGGCTTGAAATTTTAGAAGGATAAAAATTAAAGTGCTCATAATAACTTAGAGAAATAATAAGTCAAATGTATTCATGAAAAACAACTGGTAGGCAGAATGGCTGGTGGAGTGAAGGAAAGCAATTCAGAGTAAAGACAGGAGAGCTGGCCAGCAAGGAGAAAGCAGGAAGCAGACTTAAAATATGTAGAGAAGGATACCACAGAGCCAGTGGACACCTAGTCCCATACTGCTAGTTTACAAGAAATATTAAAGGAATGCTAGAATAACACACATTATACAAATAATAATAATCATATAATTATATAATCATAATTATCATTTTGTAACATACATTATGAAAATTGATTCAGGTAGGAATCATCAATGAGTGAGAAACTGTTAGAAAATAAAAAATGCATCCATAAAATGCATTTGACATATCTATTAAATGCACTTGACATATCTATTAAATGCACTTGACATATCTATAGAAGAAGAGAGAAGTGCAAATCATATTCATCAAATCAGCTTACCACTGTCAGGACCTATCACATCTTGCACATAACTTGTGCTGTGTGGGAAGCACACAGCATCAGCCAAGCAGTTTTCTGGCCATATCTGCTTGACGTGCATTCAACCATGAGTGAATTCAGATCATGCAGATCACAGAACACTATGCAAGCCCGCTGACCCTTCAGAAGTGAAATGCTATGAAAGCGCAAGGGGAAGTGGAAGAGTTTCTTCTAATTTTAGGAAGGATATAGAATTGGTAACCAATACCATGTTTGACTCTTGATTCAGTTCTAGATTTGAAAACAAAAATTACCTTCAAAGAATATGTTGGGATAACTGGCAATATTCGAATGGGATAGTAGGCTATATAATTAAATTAAGGTTAATTTGGGGTGTGCGATGTTGGTATGTTGGTGTTGGAACAAATGGAGGGTTTTGTTTTTTTTTTATTTTTTAATGCTTCAGAGTAAAGTTGGGATATTTTCAGTTTGCTTCTTGTGTGTGTTTTCACATGTGTATGTATTTTAATTTTAATTAGCCTTCGTATATTGTGCCTATCTCTTTAGTATGTCTTAAGGTGAACCTGCCTTCTGGTCATGTGACTAGGTGATCTGGCAAAACTGGAAAGGGGGGGGTCTTCATCCAGGCCAGAAATTTTTTTTTTCTTGACCAGATTGCTCTTCAGGGCCTTTCTGTTAGTATAACATTTATAATTTTATTATTTTTTTTTTGGTCTTTTCAAGACAGGGTCTCCCTGTAGCCCCAGCTGTCCTGGAACTCACTCTGTAGACCAGGCTGGCCTTGAACTCACAAAGATCCGCCTGCCTCTGCCTCCCGAGTGCTGGGATTAAAGGTGTGTGCCACCATGCCTGGCAACATTTAGAAATTTTAAGAAAGTTTAAAAAATATTTTATTTATTACTTTTATTTTATGTGGATGAGTGTATTGCCTGAATGCGTGTAAGTGCACCTGAGCCATGCAATGCCTTCAGAGGTCAGAAGAAGGCATCAGATCCCCAGGAGCTAGGGTTATAGACCATTGTTAGCTGCCATGTGGGCATTGGGAATCAAACCCAGGTCCCCTGCAAAAGCAGTTAGTGGTCTTAACCACTGAGCCTTCTCTCTAGCCCCACATTCAGAAACTTTAAAAATAAAATAGCAATAATTATGTGTTATCTGTTGAGTAACATCAGATTAGAGTGGGATATGAACTTCTGTCACATAGAAACTTTCCTTTCAGGGCAGGGACAGTCACAGCATGCAGGCACGGATGCAGCGCTCTGGAGCTGGCCTGCCTACTCTGCCGCTTTAGGTTTTCCCCAGTACTTAAGGCAATGCAAGTAGAGAGTTCTTCAACCTGAGTTAAAATTAGAGACTTTTAATGGGTTTGCTTACGAAATAATGGCAAAGAAACACACACTCACATAAAGCAAGCATGCAGCCACAGCTGGATCCCACAGTCCAAACATGGCCTCCCAGTGTTCCTGAGCCACTGCCCATAGCCCTCTGTTCCTCATGTTGGTTAAAATGCAAAGAAGGAGGGCTGGAGAGATGGCCTAGCGGTTAAGAGCACCGACTGTTCTTGCACCTTTGTAGGTTCAATCCCCAGCACCCACATGGAGGCTAAGAACCGTCTTTAACTCCAGTTCCAGGGGAATCCGACACCTTCTTCTGATCTCCGTGGCATTGCACAAGGGCGCACAAACCTACATGCAGACAGTGCATTCATATCCCAGGCACAGCCAGGCACATCCCTCGTTCTGGGAAGAGGAACGGCCCCACCTTAAGGTGAAGACATCATATATAGGTTTCTTCAGTCAGGTTACAGCATGAAAACACTGACACAACATTAGTCAATCCTTGGTAAACCTAAACTAAAGCAAACAGAAACTCAAGAAAAGTCCAACAGTTCTGCATTGGCCCAATAAACAGAAAGTCAAGGAAGTTCCAGTAGTTATACACTGCCCAAGCAAACAGAAACAACTTCATGGTGGACTATAAAGCAAGAAAAACAAAAGCAAAGGTCAGTTGTTATAGCAGGGGCAGGGTCACATAGGTTCCAGGGATTCAGCTTGGGATGAGAAAGAAACTTAACATTAAAATGGGCTTAAAATGGAGTCAGCTTAGTTCAGATGATCTATTCCTTTCACTTGGGCCTGCCTGTGCACTTGCCTAAGGCCAGAGTCGACAGAACTATAAGGGTCTGTCTGGTTCTGCCATAGCCAGAAGCAGGGGAAGCAAGCTGTAAATCTCAGCAGCTATCTTAAAGAGGGGAATGGAAGGGAGAAGCAAAAAGGCCATGAAGCCATGCTAGTTTAGAGCCTGCTTGGATACCAGACAAGTGGCAGAGAAGCAGCCACAGGGCAGGAAGAAGGGAGCTGCAGAGAACAAGAAAAAGAAACCCCAGACTTCGGGATAGTGCAAAGCATTCGGGAAAGCATGGTTAGAAGAGAGGGATAGGAGGAAAAGAAGAGGTTATGTTTGCTAGGAATAGGAGTGGAAAGAGGTGCAGGTAGAAAAGGGATCGGGGGCTGGAGAGATGGCTCAGCAGTTAAGAGCGCCAACTGCTCTTGCAGAGGACCTGGGTTCAATTCCCAGCACCAACATGGTGGCTGAGAACCGTTTTTAACTCCAGTTCCAAGGGAATCCAACACCTTCTTCTGACCTCTGCGGTATTGCACAACACGGGTGCACCAACCTACATGCAGACAGTACACTCCTACACATAAAAAAATAATAAATTTAAAAAGTAAGCGTGTGCATGTATTTTGTATGCAAAATTGTTATCATCTTTAATAAATGGCAAATTATATGTGTACCAAAGAATTATTTCAAATAAACTTCTTTATGATTTATTAGGAATGAATGTTGGATTTGTATACCTGTTTTATATTCTTGCGTACTCACGGTTATGTAAACATTTTTTGAAAAGTAAGGCCAGGCGTGGTGATGCATGCCTTTAATCCTAGAACTCGGGAGGCAGAGGCAGGTGGATCTCTGTGAGTTCAAGGCCAGTCTGGTCTACAGAGTGAGTTCCAAGACAGCCAGAGCTATAGGGAGACCCTGTCTCAAAAAGACCAAAAAAAAAAAGAAAAAGAAAGAAAGAAGAAAAGTAAGAAGTCATGAGTGGAAAAAATTTAAACAGAACTGTCCTAAATATTGTTCTGGTATCACACAAACCACATCAAAAGTCCCTAAAGTTTTGAATTCATATTTCTTTCCTTGGTAGAACCATCTATCAGACACATCCCCATAAGGAAGATAGAAGATTATTCATTTCTTACTATTATTGAGCAGAAAATGTTTGCTGAGCATCTTCTCTCTCTCCCAGTGAGCATCAGTGAAGAACAAAAGAGATACAAACTTTTCCTTAGGGATGCTTCTTTATTTTTTTAGAATCAAGGTCTTACTGTGTGTAGCTCAAGCTTTTCTAGAAGTCTGTGTAAGCCAGGTGTAGTGTGGTGCACTCCTTTAATCCTAGCACTGGGGAGGCAGAGGCAGGTGGATCTCTGTGAGTTCAAGGTCATCCTGGTCTACAGATTGAGTTCCCGGCCACTTGGGGCTATAGGGAGACCCTGTCTCAAAAAGACCGGAAAAAAAAAAAAAAAAAAAGAAGTCTGTGTAGCCTGCCACACCAACTCCAGTGTCGCCTGTGTGAGCAATGACGAAAGTCATATTCAAGGCAGGCGGGGGAGCAAAGTTCTTCAGGGCCCGACCCCCTGGAGGTCCCTGGCAGAGTGCTCGGCCTTGGCCATCATCAAAGCCTCGATGTACTCCTAAGATGTTACACTTCCTTGGTGTTGGACTTGGCATGCTGTCTTTCTTGGCAATAATATATTTTCTGGGTACAACAAAGTCATTCCTTAAGTTTAATCAAATGTTTCTTATAGACAAAGAACAAAGTCACCTAGATGTTCCGGGAGATGGCATTTATAACCAAATACCTCCCCCAGATATTAGGCCGCACTTGGAGCAGGAACTTTCTGTAAATCTAAGTAAAGTCAGGCATTGAAATATTTCTAAGGAAGACCCTCCTTTCTTAAAAGCTCTTACTAAAATTCATTGGAAAAACAACATTACATTGAGTGATATCATAGACCAATTACAAAATAATGAATTGTTTGTAGAAAGTTCAAAACAGGATAATCAAGCAAAAATGATGTTTTCTATCGTACATGACTGTTACTGAGTAAAATGGGAATTCCAGTGGCAGTCGTGTATGACGGAAAGCATTATTTAATTAAAGGCAGATGGTGGGCTCCTCCTTTAGGAAAAAATAGCATACAGAGAGTCCCTGATTCTCCCCTCCTTTCACAGGAACATATAATGAATGGGGAGACAGATGGGTCAATATAGATGGACAATGAGTCTTATACTATACTTTAAACTTCATGCAAAGACTGTTAAGAGCTAGGCCTCCCTGGTGCTTATTAACTCCACAGCAAAAACAAAAGTAATAGTAAAAAAAAAAAAAAACAATAGTAAATGGTGGCATTGCACACACTGTACAAAAGCAAGTCATGCTGAAAATTGGCTCCAGGTACACTACAAATGGCCTGAACCATTTCCCTGGGAGACAGAAAAAAGAAAAACCTTAAGATCACAAAGTAAAGGTTATTTTAGTGATAAGGTATTAATGAAACTTCAAAGGGAAGCCACGGTCTCTCAATTCTTCAAAGTTTTGTTCCAGACCTGTGTCTGCAGCCTTAGGACCATTGTCTGTTTAAAATGTATTATGCTGTAATCTGCCAACTGTGACCTATGACTATGTACTTTGGTTAATGTATAAAATTTGAATTATTAGTAACCTGTCCAGTAGTTCTGGGAAGTTTGCCAACTCTCCTTGCTGTTTCTTCTTGAATGTACTATAAAATCACTGCCTTGAGCTCAGTAAAAACGCAGCAGATTCAAAGCCTCTTTGGTGTCGTTTCTGACTGTCATCGCCGACCCCATGTTTTCCTGATTACCAAGGACCCTGTTTTCCTACAGTTGAGACCCCCGGTGGGCCAGTCCATGGCAGTAACCCAGGCTGGCCTTGAATTTACAGTCCTACCTTAGCTTTAGTGCTGAGATCATCTTAAAGTTTATTTTATGGGGTGATGTGGAAGACAATGAAGATACATATTTTGTGTGTTTGGTGACCAGGGTTACGGATTAGAAAAGAAAGTAGAACCATGAAGGGTGATTGAGAGTTTGGGGTGTGTTGGCACCAAGAGAGCAGTGAGCAAGTACTTTATGGAATGATCAGAGTAAGTCTGGATGGGAGGGTGACATTTGGCAAGGATTGAGAAGGCATGAGGTGTATCTGGAGGCAGAACATTCCAGATAGATGAAACAGGTGGCAGAGGACCCCTGTGCAGACCTGTTTGGTATGTCTGAAGAGCATCCAAGGGACCTACGTGTCTGAGTGGGGCACAGGGAAAAGGATGAGACTTGTAGAGAAAAGATCAGGGGGTTGTGAAGGGCCGGAAGTTATGGACTCTTGTGGCCCACTAACTAGACAAACTATAGCTACAGCTTTTACTGAATAAATGGTGAGGCCACTGTGAGATTCTGTGTGGATAAAAACACATGAGACACTCTTAGAGGATCTCTGAGAATAGACTGTGATGTGCAAATGGTGGAAGAAAGAGCCCCTTTGGAAGGCTTAGATCAGAAAAGTATAGGTAGGTCGAAGTGGAGGTGGTAAGGAAAATCGGCTTGCAATGTTAAAGCATAGAACAATGTCCACATCTAAAACAAACCTCCACAGACACCTGCAGCCTGGTTCAGCCCACTTACTTTTCCACCTAAATTTGCAGTGATGCTTTCTTTGAACTTTTTCTTTGGTAATTTTAGGTCCCATGTTCTGACACTGCTTCTTCAGTCTGACCATCATCAGCTCACATTCTCTCCACTCTACATATGTATTAGTTACTTTTCTGCTGCTGTGATAAAACACCATGACCAAAGCAACTTCCAGAGGAAGAGTTTATTCGGCTTATGGTTACAGAGGAGAAAGAGTCCCTCATGGTGGGGAAGGCATGGAGGCAGGCAGCTAGCACAGGAAGCTGAGTGCTCACATCTTCAAGCAGGCACAGGAAGCAGAGAGAGCCAACTGGAAGTGGGAGGAAGCTGTGAATGGCAAAGCCTGTCCCAAGTGACATACTTCCAACAGCAAGACTGTACCTCCTACACCTCTGGACACAGCGCCACCAACTGGCAGCAAATGTTCAAATACCTGAGTCTATGGGGACATTTCTCATTCAAACCACAAGATACTTCTGCGTTGCTTTTTAAAATATTTTTTTGGTGGACGGTACAATTGAAAGGGAATTATAAGGCAAAATCTTTTTTTTTTTTTTTTGAGACAGGGTCTCCCTATAGCCCCAGGCTGGCCTTGAACTCACAAAGATCCGCCTCTGCCACCCAAGTGCTAAGATTAAAGGCATGGGCCACCATGCCCAGCCACCATGTGGGTGCTGGGAATCGAACCCCAGTCCTCTACAAGAGCAGTTGGTTCTCTTAACCGCTGAGCAATCTCTCCAGCCCGGCAAAATCTTTGACCTTGGAAGGAGAATTTTTTCCAAAGAACATGAGGACAGGCTAGGCTACAGCTGGTGACATTTAGAAAGAAGAAAGAGAGAAGGCATTTGTAAAAAGTTTATGTTTTGAGCCAGACATGGTGGCTCACACCTTTTTTTTAATATAAGTTTTATTTTCACATGTGTATGAATGTCCGGTCTGCATGTAGGTTTGTGCACCCATTTTGTGCAATGCACACGGAGGTCAGAAGAGGGTCATCGTATTCCCCTGGAACTGGAATTAAAGATGGTTCTCAGCCACCATGTAGGTGCTGGGGATAGAACCTGGGTCCCCTGCAAGAGCGGTCGGTGCTCTTAACCGCTAGGTCATCTCTCTCCAGCCCCTGGCTCACACCTTTAATCCTAGCACTTGGGAGGCAGAGGCAGGTAGATCTCTGTGAGTTCAAGGCCAGCCTAATCTACACAGCAAGTTCCAGGAAAGCCAGAGCTGCAGGGAGACCCTGTCTCAAAAAGACCAAAAAAAAAAATATTTTGTGTATGAGTGTATTGCCTGAATGTATACAAGTGCACCTGTGCGATGCAATGCCTGAAGAGGTAAAAAAGGGGTGATAGGATTCCCCTGGAACGAGAGTTAGAAAGGAGGTTGTTAGTTGCCATGTGGGTGCTGAGAATCAAACCTGGGTCCTCTGCAAGAGCAGTCACTGCTCTTAACAACTGAGCCATCTCTCCACCCCCAGAAGGCAATTTGTTTGTTTGTTTGTTTGAGACAGTCTCCCATGTAGCCCAGGCATGTCCTGTTAAACTCCCTATGTGCCAGGCTGCCCTTGACTTCAATCAGAGATTCTCACTTCTTGCTCTCCTGATGCTGCAGGATTTTATATTGCTGAGTTAGATGCACATCACACTGCGCAAATATTTTTTTTTTCAGACTCTTTTTTTTTTTAATCACAAAAAAAAAAAAGAAATAAGCAAAAGAATAAAAGGAAGGAGAGGAAGAAGTGCAAATTATGGATGGAATTTCCCCAAGGATTCCAAGTTGTTCTGTTGATCTCCATATTTAGAAGGAAGCATCTGTGTGCTGATAGCAAACAACTTGTTGCTGTTGATGTTAGTTCCTGTGGGCACGTGGGACTTGCACGTGCAGGTTCTTTCCTGGGCCTACCTCATGGGCTGGAGCAGTCAGGTCAGGGATCAGCTGCTGAGAGGTTACAACATCTAATGTAAACAGCCTGTTGTAGAGAATAAACGCATTTCTATGAATTGCGCCATCTATGGAGATCCCCAGGTCGTTAATGTGCACTCATTTCTTTTGGCTGGTGTAACTGCTAGACTATCAGTCCTGCAGTTGGTTTCCCAGCTGGGTATTTAGCAGTGGAACTATCAGTTCCATAGCTGGTTGTTTGCCTGCGAAACTATCAATTTCGTAGCTACCTAGTGGCTGTGGGAACCAGCAGTTCCAGGAAAAGCCACAGGGCCAAAGCTCCCCCAAAACAGCAGCCCCCAAAACAGCAGCCCCCCAAAACAGCAGGCCCCACAATTTCCTTTATTTCTAGTTAATTTATTCAAAGTATGAATACATAAAAAGTATCTATAAATATAGAAATTCTGGTGCATACATCCGGCGCTGTGTTGCGTTGCGAGGTATTTAGATGCTGGTCTCGGCCAACATGCGTCACCGCCCTGGTTGTGTCCCTGCCCCTCCCTGCCCCCGCCGAGGGGCCTGGACACCCCGCACCGCAGCTGTCCGTGCGCTGAGCACTGGACCGGCTCTAGCTAGCAGTGCGTAAATTCACAGGAACATGATTGGCGTAACAAACAGAGAACGGATTGTCAGCAGTGGGAATCAGCAATTCGCACAGGAAGCTTTGGGAGATGTTGTACTTTACTGTAGTCTGTCCTGAAGTTTGGGGACAAAATTGAAAAAGCTAGAGATAGTTGGTAGTTAAGAGTTGAAAGCTGCAACACAACTCTACCTTCTCTGTCAGGAGAGGTTAAACTGAATGTTAATAGAAGCATTGCAAGTAATCCAGGACTCGTCAGCTAAATCCTGTTATGGAGATGGTTGGCTGATCAAGATGACACTGAGCGACTCCCTCAGAGTTGGACGAACTAATAATGAGTGAAGACGCATATGAGAAATATGTGAAACCATTGAGGAGTGAACACCAGCTCCAATCAAACCTGTGCAAAACTAACCTGCTCCAGCATAGTTGTCGTTTGAATTATGGTGGACAAAACTAATTTAACTTTTAGCAATATCGATGAAAGGAAGGACTTCACAACACTGCTACTCAAAGAAAATCCCTCCAGCCTTGCCTAATGGTTGTAGATAAACATGGATGTACAGACCTTTTTAATAATACTTTTATCACTAGGTAATTACAATTCACAGGCCAAGAAGCTCTGCTATTCAAATTTGTGAGATTATCTATGGCAAAAGTGGTTATAAGAATTCTGTATTTCAGTAGACTGTTTTCGATAAGTCTAATGTAATATTGTAACATATCCATCCCTGGATTTAGGTCAGAAGACTTAAGAATCTTCATGCTGGAAATGCCTGAGAGCAGGAAAGTGTGGTACAGGGTCACATGAAGGACAATACTCTCTTAATTTA
Organism: Rhizomys pruinosus; assembly: GCA_009823505.1. NCBI lineage: Eukaryota > Metazoa > Chordata > Mammalia > Rodentia > Spalacidae > Rhizomys > Rhizomys pruinosus. Next base: position 139,006 of record VZQC01008169.1, read on the forward strand.
CAATATGCTGCATTGACTGGTGCTATTTTATATAGTGAAGCAACAGCTTTGCAGCACAGTAAGAAATAAAATATTCATCCTTTACTAAAAAAAAAAAAAGAAATTCTGGGGGCTTGAGAGATAGCCTAGCGGTTAAGAGCACCGACTGCTCTTGCAGAGGACCCTGGTTCGATCCCCAGCACCCACATGGCAGATAAGAACCGTCTGTAACTCCAATTCCTGGAGAACTACAGTTCCAGGGAAATCCAACACCCTCTTCTGACCTCCGTGGCATTGCACGACATGGGTGCACAAACCTACATGCGGACAGTACATTCATACACATAAAAAAATAAATAAAATTTAAAAAAAAGAAAAAAAGAAAAGTTAATGAGACCATGGAACTTAAAAAAAATTCTGTGTTTACACAGAATTTCTTTTTATAGATACTTTCATAGGGAACATGAGAAAAGAAAGCAGGTCTCCACAAATATGTGTTTAAAAATACTTATAATTAATTTCTAATTATAAAAACAACACATGATGTTTATTATAGAAAATTTGGAAGATAAGGAAAGTAAAACAGAAAATTAAAATCTCCATAATTTCATTGTCTAAATATAGTTACTGTCAATAATTCCTATAGATAGCCTTTTAATATTTTCTCATAGGTTGTATTTATCTATTTAGTGTTTTTGTTGTTGTTGTTGTTTTCTGTTTTGGTCAAAAAGACAGGGTTCTCGGGGCTGGAGAGATGGCCTACCAGTTAAGAGCGCCAACCGCTCTTGCAGAGGACTTGGGTTCGATCCCCAGCACCCACATGGCGGCTGAGAGCCGTCTTTAACTCCAGTTCCAGGGGAATCTGACACCCTCTTCTGACCTCCGCGGCATTGCATGACACGGGTGCACAAACCTGCATGTGGACAGTACATTCATACACATACACACACACAAAAAAAGACAGGATCTCTCTGTAGCCCCATCCTGCCTGGAATTCACTATGTAGAACTGGCTGGGCTTGAACTCACAGAGATCTGCCTACCTCTGCCTCCTAAGTGCTGGGAGTGAAAATATGTGCTACCAAGTCCAGCAATCTATGTAGTCTTTATTTGTAAATTTTCTTTTGGAATAAAACTTAAAAAGACTAATAAAAAAAAAAGTGTTAACAAATATTGCTTTTGAAAGACTTATCTGCCAAGAAGCTATAAATATATGTGTTTATTAACCCAATAATCCTGATCAGGGCCACATGCTAACAATTATACACTTTTCCTTGTTATATAAACCTCACAATGTTAACAATATTCTCATGAATAATCTAGGACATTAGACCTGTGTTTCACGGGAAAACATACTGTATACATTTTGTGTGAATACAGAAATGAAAGGATAAAAGGTCTAGAAGCAAGAGGAGGAAAGGAACCAAAAGTGGTAGAAATGGGGAAGAACAGAAAGAAGCTTCAAGAAAAAAAGCCGAGACAAAGGTGACTGAAATTCTAAGACTATATTTTCTGAACAATTTTATGTTGGATAAAGACACATTTTTTTGACAAAATGTTTGTTTGGCTGTGCATTTGATCTTCCATAGTATTTTACTACTTTAAAATTCAGATGTACTACCTATTAGCCATTTGTTTTCTCAAGTTGAGAAACAAACGCATATATCAAATTTCTTTTTTTTAAGTATTTATATATCTTTTCAATATCTAGTTTTACTGAATTTTTGAGTATTTCATAGAATATATCTTACTCATATTTAGAGCTCCTCCCCTTTCTGCCCCCCCCCAGATTTCATGCATTCTGTTATATAATATGTTAAGGCATATTGAGTCAAATTTGTGTCACAAGATATTCCTTGGTTTGAGTGCATCCCTATTTCCTACAGGAAATGGAATGAGATTTGGTAGATAACTTATGTGCCTAAGGAAAAACACTAACTGTGGTCACTGAAGTTAAAACAATAGGCTATTATGAATGAGAAAATTCTTTTTAGTCTTACTGGTATTAGCTTCCTTTGCCAGATTCAGAAAATGCATGAAAATTTTTTATCAATATTCCAGTTACTATTTTTATCACTTAAAACATCAACATCACAAAGTAAAATATATCAATATCTATTTTCCATGCCTCCATTGAGACAAAAAAAGAACCAAATTTCTTTTTTAAAGTATTTATATATCTTTTCAATATCTAGTTTACTGAATTTTTCTGTATTTCATAGAATATATCTTT
>VZQC01008169.1:141398-152821 GCA_009823505.1 Rhizomys pruinosus
GAACTCCTCCCCTTTCTGCACCCTCTCATGCATTCTCTCATATGATATGTTAAGGCATATTGAGTCAAATTTGTGTCACAAGATATTCCTCGGTGTGAGTTCATCCACTGGAACTGGTCAGAATATCTAGTGTCACTCCATTAAAGAAGCCGAACTCTCCATCGCCCAGGAGTGAGCAGCTGCCAATCGATCCTTGGCTAAGGTTGGAGCTTCTTACCAGTTACCGAGTTCTATTCTGAGTTTCTGTCTGATTTGAGTTTGTGCGGGTCATGTGTATGCTGTCACCATTGCTATGAATTCACACGAGCAAGTTCCCAGAAGCCTAGAAAACTGTTTCCTTGTGGTCATCCACCACGCCTGGCTCAGATGTAGAGTTTCTAATGTAGATATATCACTTAGGGCTGGGCATCTCACAGACACTTATTCTCTGGGTTTGACCAGTTGCAAAACTCTGTAATAGTCTCCACCTATTGCAAGATGAAGTTTCTTTGATGAATGGTGACAGGTACACTTGTCTGTAAATAGAAAGGTACATATTTAGCATACAAGTAAGAAATTATGTTTGTCTATGGATTTGACAGACATGAGTTTTGCTTTAGAATCTATGACCTCTTAGCCACCTGTATTTGGCTGCTTACAGTACCACACAAGAATTCCCTTCCTTGGGCTGGAGAGATGGCCTAACAGTTAAGAGTGCCAACTGCTCTTGCAGAGGACCCAGGTTCGATCCCCAGCACCCACATGGCAGCTGAAATCCATCTTTAACTCCAGTTCTAGGGGAATCCAATGCGCTCTTCTGACCTCCGCAGCATTGCATGACACGGGTGCACCAACCTACATGCAGATGGTACACTCATACACATACAAAATAAATAAAATTTAGAAAAAAAAAAGAATTCCCTTCCATTGACCAGGCTTTAAGCCTAATTTGATAACTGTTGATTCCTCCCAAGATAAAAATACCACTAGTGCACCAACAGAGAGAGTGTGGTGTGCCAATCATTGCTGTGGTTGTCAGGCTCTGCAGCTTGGATCCAACCACTGAGTGCTTCTCCCTCGGCAGGTGTATAGTATCCTCCGAAACTATGAGAGCTAGAAAATGGAACAAATTTCTTATTTTTCTTCTAGATAATAATCACCATGTTATTTAGAGATATAATAATTTTATTGAAAAATGACCAAGGGTTTTGTTGTTAGGGCCCATGGAAATAGTACAGATAAATAATATAGAGTTATTAAAATATTTTTTGTATTACATAAGAAACCAAATTTAAAGAACTCACTTTCAAAACAGTCACTAATTTTTAAAACATTTTTATTAATTATTTTATGTGTATGCTTGTGTTGCCTGCATGTATGTAAGTGAACCGGTATTGTACAATGGCCGCAAATTCAGAATTCAGTGTCAGATCCCCTGGAACTGGAGTTACGGACAGTTGTTTGGCGCGATAAGGGAACTGGAAATCAAACCTGAGTCTTAAGCAAGAGCAGCCAATGTTCTTAACCACTGAGGCATCTCTCTAGTCCCAATCAGTATTAAAACAAACAAACAAACAAACAAACAAACAAAAAACCAAAAAAAATCTATTGAGTGGGCATGGTGGCACATGCCTGTAATCCCAGCACTCAAGAGGCAGAGGCAGGAGGATCTTTGTGAGTTCAAGGCCAGCTGGTCTTCAAAGTGAGTTCCAGGCCAGCTGGGGCTACAGGGAGACCTTGTCTAAAAAAGACCCCCCAAAAATATTGAATTATGGCCTCTTATTTCCAGAACTCTGGTTGTTCTGGAAATAAGACCAACAATTGACAAATACAGCTCATGAAACTTAACAGCTTCTGTACCAGAAAAGAAAAATATAACTAAGTGAAGAGGCAGCATACAGAATGAGAGAAGACTTTACCACTACCCATAAAACCAACACAGGATTGTCCAAAGAACTAAACAATGAAAAACCCTAAAAAAAAAAAAAAATCAACCCAATCAAAAAATGGGATACACATCTTAACAGAGAATTCTCAAAGGAAGAAATATAATAGATAATAACACTTTAAAAAGTGTTCAAAGCCAGGCATGGTGGCACATGCCTTTAATCCCAGCACTCAGGAAGCAGAGGCAGGACGATCTCTGTGAGTTCAAGGCCAGCCTGGTCTACAAAGCAAGTTCCAGGCCAGCTGGGACTACAGGGAAACCCTGTCTCAAAAACACCCCCCCAAAAAAAAAAAAAAACAAGTGTTCAGTATAACCTCCCTTCAAGTTATGGGTCAGAGTAGATCAAGAAACTCCCCAAATAATGCAGGCTATTGCCACAGCCTTTGCTTGCCTCTCAGAACTTGAAGGTAAGACACTATTGCTGAAGACAGGACATATTCCAGACACAGGACTTGGAGCAAAGCAGCTGGAACTGGCTTGGAAGTCCCCTCTGCGAAGACCAGCTCTCGTAGTGTCTGAAGATGCTATGCAAGCTACGAAAGGAGAAAACTAATCCATGGTTCTACCAAGCTGTAAAAATCTACGAGCCACTTCAATGACCAGCCCAGAAAACCACCTCTACTGGTAAAGTAATGGCGCTCTTACCCTGGGAGTAATCGACAGCTACCTAGTTGGACTCAAGGCCCATTCAATGAGATGGAATTCACGCACGGTACTGCAAACAGCCAAGTACGCATCACTTCCTCAGAATAAAGTGATTTCTTACTATATTCTAAATATATATCCTTACATTTACAAGCAAGTGCACCTCTCAGCACTCATCAAAGAAGCTTCTTTTGGCAACAGATGGAGAATACTATTAAGTGCAGAGAACAAGTGGTTGTGAAGTGCCCATCCCGAAGGACACATCTACAATGCAACCTCTTTCCCTAAGGCTCAGGGAACATCATGGAAGAGGGGACAGAAAGAAATGAAATGAAATTTCAACAAAGTGAAGTTTACAAGGAAATATATGAAACTTAAAGAATGAAGTTGAGCTAGGTAACCCAGGTGCGGAAAAACAAACAGCACACGTTCTCCCTCATAGGCGGGTCCTAGCTTCAAACGTCTAAGTGCGTGTGTTCAATTTACAGTTCCCATAGCAGCCAGAAATCTAGAAAGAGGCTGTTGGGTAGGGAATGCCTTAGAGGAGGGGAGATAATGAAACATAGATAAGGTGAAAATAGGGGGGATATAAGGGGTGGAGAGGTCTAGGCAGGGAGATGGCGGGAGGTTAGGGAGAAAAGGAAGCGTAGAGGAAGTTAACCAAAATGAAGGGCGCATGAAAAAGTCTATGTCAACCCTACTATCTCATAACAGAAGTAAGTTGGAAAGGAAATTGCTCACATAGCTGGAAAAGCTTCCTTTGGAAGATATGGATTATTACACAAAAACCACAATGCGGGGTGTGGGATATTTCATTAGGAGTTGCTGGTTCGAGTGGTGCCAGAGGCCCCCCCAAACAAGGCAAGCTATTGCCATTCCTCTTGGTTGTTCATGAAGATAGATGCTAGTTCCCTAACGCTGAACACACACACACACACACACACACACACACACACACACACACACCCCTTATTTGCATGGTACAGAGAAATCGAGCTAAACGGAGCTGGAAGCCTCCCCCCTGCTGCTGCTAGCTCTCACAGTGCTGGAAGGTGCTGCCTACGCTGCTGAGGGAGATCAAGCTTCAACAGTACTGCCTAGCTGTGAGCCCTGTGAACTACTGTGCCATCCGGCCAGGCAAGATGTGCCTACTTGAGCAATAGTGGCATGACTATGTCGACATCAAAATTACTTCAAAAGGGCAAAAAGACAGTTTATTCTGGAGCCAACTATGAGTGATCATGCCCCAGGAATATAGATTCAGGGCACCCCAAATTCTGTATTCCCATGTGGAAGCAGTTTCACAAAACTTTATATAGTAACAGAACAAGGGAAGTTGTAAATCAAGACACTTTTCAAGTGGGTTGGGTGCAACATCAGGCAGATGCTAGAGCAAAGCAGGGAAGTCTCTGTTGCAGGCTTCAGATGCTTTCAGACAATATTCTAAGCGTTTTACCATTCTGTTTGTATATCCCGAAGGAAAATTAGTGCTCTGTTGCATATTTCAAATGATTTTCCTAATGTTCACAAAGCTTTTAGGTTAGGGACAGAGGAATGCAACAGATGGCTTTTGAGAGAGAGGGCTAAAGATGCCCCAACATGGTTAGACACTAGACTTGAAACTTTCCAAATGCTTCACAAACACTGAAGTTGATCAGCCTTGCAAAAGGTTCAGTTGAAGGTGCAGCTTCTCTCCAGGAACTTTTGTTCACACCTGTTATGGGGGTAACCAATAAACAATTTGCTTGTTGATTGGACTTGAGGCCCATTCCACCATAGGAAATCCATACCTGGTATTGTAAATCTTCTCAAAAGCCCATGGTGGGGGAGGCTGTAGGCCCCTAGGGAACTTAATTCTGTTGCTTAGCCAAACTGACATAGTGTCTAACTGCTTTCTAAATATATATGTTTATAACCATGGACCATTAGCACTCTCAGCCTTAATCAGAAAAGCCTGTCTTTCCAGTGAACTGTGCTGCATGCAGAGACATATGGTTGGTTGCACAATGTCCTGAGACTAAGGTACTGCTGAGTGCTCAGTCCTAGAGGAAACATTCTATTCCTCTAAGACTCAGGGAACACTGGAAGAGGAGGCTGGAAGAATGTAAATGGCAAAAGATGGAGAGAGGGCTGTGCAGTACCATCTGCTGAGCAAGCCACAGCAGTTGTAATCAGGAACTCACAACACCGGTGGATGAGTCGTTGGACCTGAGCCAGAATGGGCCGGTCTCGCTCCGGGTGTGGGTGGAGAAGGGGCTCAAGGAGCCCTTACCCCAAAGCTGAACCATTTCCTATTGAGAAATTCAGGAAAAGGGGAGTCACTGCCCTCAGCTGTGTACCTGCTGGTGACCGTACTAGGCTCCATGGATAATTCCGATCCAACGGTCATATAAATTGGCCTGGGTTAAACTAAGTGGGTCACAAAAACAAAACAAAAAACACCAACCCTAAAAGTTATGAATTTGGGAGATAGGTAATGCAGAGACTATTGATAAGGGTGGGTGGGAGAAAGACGGGAGTGGGGGAGTGATGAGTCAACATGATTTACATATATGTATGAAATTGTCAAAGAACTAACTTACTAAAAATATAAAAGTTAATTTAGGCCAGGTGTGGTGGTGCACGCCTTTAATCCTAGTACTCGGGAAGCAGAGGCAGGCGGATCTCTGTGGATTCAAGGCCAGCCTGGTCTACAGAGTGAGTTCCAGGACAGTTGGGGCTACAAAGAGACAATGTCTCAAAAAGACCAAAAAAAAAAAAAAAGTTAATTTAAAATGTCAGCTCTTGGGGCTGATGAGGTGGTTCAGGATGTAAAGGCACTTACGCTTAACGACGTGAGTTTGATCCTTATGACCCACATAAAGATGGAAGCAGAGAACTGACTCCACAAAGTTGTCACCTGATCACATACATGCCATGGCACGCAGGTGCGCATGCACACACACACACAAACACACACTAATAATAATAATGATAACATTTAAAAATTAAAAAGTTCCCTTTGAAGGAATGTAATCTATAACCTTACTAGTAAGTGCGTTTGTCATAGGAAATTATAGTTAAAATACTTATTACAAAGAATATAGCTCATTCTCTTACAGTCTGAGACTTTGCCATAGACAGTGAAAGTTGCTCACTAATTTCAGTCATCTAGTGCTGTCACTTCATGGATGTGATAACAAACCATGTCAGTTATAAAAAATAAAGCACATTCCCTTATGAGATGGAAACACGAAGGTAAAATTTCCTTCTTGCTAGAATTAGTTTTTCTGTAAAATAAATTGGTGGTTTCAGCTGATTCATCTTAAAGCATAAACTTAAAAGAAAACTCTTGACCCTCCATAGGCCCAAATGGCATTGCACCGCACCTCCAGTCCCTTCCACTGCGCTCTCCACCCTTCTCTGCAGCACGGATCAGGTGGCCTTTATTTTGTGAGGAACCGTCAGGTGTGACTGCCATCTATTGGCCAGTCCGTGTTATTGGCTGGACTGAAGGTTGGTCTGAAGTTCATGTTGTTGACTTGAAAATCAAGGTCAAGGCAGCCAAACAGAGATCCTTTCACAGAAAATTTCCTCCAGGAAAATTTCCTCCAGGGGGAAAATCTGGTTGACTATTTTGCTAAAATTTCCCCCTTTTTAGACCTCAGAGATGGTCTAACGGCTGGGCGTGGTGGCGCATGCCTGTAATCCCAGCACTGGGAAGGCAGAAGCAGGTGGACCTCTGTGAGTTCAAGGCCAGCCTGGTCTACAGAGCGAGTTCCAGGACAGCTGGGGCTACAGGGAGACCCTGTCTCAAAAAAAAACAAAGGCTCCAGGGTACATCATTCAGAGTCTAGTAGGAACAGTGAATCTTTGTCACACAGCTACTATCCCTGGGACCAGACTTGTGATTTTCTTCAATATACCACTTTGGAGTAGTGTTCCTGGCTCCAGAGGTTACCTACGGTTAGAAGGACCCAGAAAGCTTGCTCAGGGTGCTTCAGTAACCACCGGATCTACTATTTTGAATGTGATTCATACTTTCTCCATTAAGCCATGGATGTGCGTTAACTTGTGTTTTGGGAAACAGTGCACGTGACCCTCCTCCTCTTTACTGTCTCATGTTGCCTGAGTCTCTCTTATCTGGATTTTACCTGAATGCCCATTGAGCCACAACTTCTAGACTAAACTGGAATGAGGCAGGGGGGACATTATCAGACAATCCGTCATGGATTCAACATATACGTACTGTGCCCCTTCTAGGTACCTAGAGCTCAGACACAGAGGTGAACTCCGGACTTGACGTTAACTGCCTTTCAGACTTGGTTCTTTAGCATCAGATATGGTCCAAGAGGATCAAGAAGTGTCCATGATACCTCCATGTCACCTTCAGAGGCCTGGCCATGCTCCTCTGCTCAGTTACACTACCCAGAGCTCTGCCTCATTTCTAAATTTGATCTTCTTCTCTTTTTTTCTTCTTTGCTGGCTGGAATTTCACCTCAGTGAGCTGTCTCGGGAATTGCAGAAAAGCCATCACTCATTCGCGATAAGTTGAAAAGGGACCATTTGGAGTATTAACATTAAAGATATCAGTAGAGCTGGGCTCCTGCCAACTATGGATACAGTTCCTTTATTTAATAAAGACTTTGAGTCATGAGCAACTCTCCATTCTCTATCCACCTTTTGGTACCCTGTTGTTCCAAGTTGATTGTGAAGAAATGTACTAACTCTGATTGACTTCAGTATTCTGTCCTTGTTCATGGGTCCATTTGGAGAAGCTTGTAGTTCTGATTGGATTTCCTCTGAGTTTCTCAAACCAGAGAATTAATTTGAGGTGGGTTCCTATCTTTGCTTTATGCTATACCAAGGGATTTGTCAGCCATCAATGAAAGACCTGACTGTTGATTAAAGTAAAAACAAAACCTCTTCTTAATATTCATCCCATCATATATGTGTTTTTTATATATTTTAAGAGGTAGCAATCACAGGCTGCAGTTAACCACACATTGCTTTGTATTATTTCTTAAATTTTCATATGGTGTTTTCTCTACCCCAACAAATTAAAATTCCTATTTCTAAAGGACCTCTTCTTTTTCTTCTTTGTATCTCTATGAGATATGAGAAAATATTTCATTTTTTGATGGTTAAATATGTTAATGAAGTCCCAAGTTAGACAGTTATAGAAAGCTTTTTTTATTTTATTTATTTTTTTATGTGTATGAATGTACTGTCTGCATGTAGGTCTGTGTACCCCTGTCATGCAATGCCGTGGAGGTCAGAAGAGGGTGTCAGATTCCCCTGGGACTGGAGTCAAAGACGGTTCTCAGCTGCTATGTGGGTGCTGGGGATTGAACCTAGGTCCTCTGCAAGAGCAGTTGGTGCTCCCAACCACTAGGCCATCTCTCCAGCCCCGAAAGCTTATTTTTATAAAAGGAATTGTATAGACATTTACTACCCCATGTGGTACTGACACTGTGAAAAGACACAAGGTGCAATCAAATAGCCCAGAAATTGATCCACCCACTTTGGACCCATGACAGACTTTAGTATTGATGAAGAAAAAGATAGACTTTTCAAGATGATGCTGGAACAGGTAGACATTTAATTTTTTTTTGTCTTTTCGAGACAGGGTCTCCCTGTAGCCCCAGCTGTCCTGGAACTCACTCCGTAGTCCAGGCTGACCTTGAACTCACAAAGATCCCCCTGTCTCTGCCTCCCGAGTGCTAGGATCAAAGGTGTGCGCCACCATGCCTGGCAGACATCTAATTTTTAAGAAATGAAATAGATACCTATTTGATACCACACACAAAATCAACTCCAAATCTGTGAAACATTTGAGTGCAAAGTGAAAAGCTGTAGTTTTTAAATTTTATTCTTTGAAAATTTCATACATGTATACAGTATATTTTGATCACATCACCTCATACTCCATCCTTCCAACTCCCACCAACCCACTTCAACACACACATCTCTTCCAACAGGTCCTCTATTTAATTTTATTTTTATTATTAGTACATGTTGTTCTTTCACAATTTCATAAATGTACAATTTCATAAATGGTCACTCTTCTATTTCCTTTTCACCCCTATGACCCCCTAAAATTTTCTTTTTCCTATTTACTAATAATGATTTAGTTTAGTATTCCACAGAGTATAAGTAGGGCCATTTGTTTGAACCTAAGTTTGAAACTAACTACCAGGGCCTGGTAGGTCCACCAGTGTAGACAACTGAATGTTATGCCTCCCCTTCTCCCAGAATCTGATAGTTGCCAATAAATAGATCAGCAGTTTGTGGTAGGGCCCTGTGGGTCTCTTCCCCCCTCTTTTAGACAAATAAACAAGTTTACAATAAGTAAAGAATAGAACAAGGTGACACACACACACACAATTTATTGTGTTTTGTGTATCATCATGTAAAATTAGGAACTGGGATTTTGCAATTAGAAAGCCATAGTACCTTTCAGTAGTTAGACTGGAACTCTGATTTAGGTTTAGAAACTCACAATTAGAAATATTAAGTCATGACAATCATGGCATATAATTATGTGATTTGCTTCTATTCCTCAAATATGTTTAGAGACCTTTTAGTTTCAGCATAGGACTCCAATTATGGATGTACTAGAGTTTATTTTTAATGCAAATGGGCAAAGTATATTTGCCTATGCGCACACACATAACACTACAGTGCCCAAAGAGCATATATCAAACCAAATATCATTCTGTAAGGAAGAGATATTATATTTTGAGGTTTTTTTTAGTATGAATGCACTGTCTGCATGTAGGTTTGTGCACCTGTGTTGTGCAATGCTGCGGAGGTCAGGAAGAGGGTCTCGGATTCCCCTGGAACTGGAGTTCTCCTGGAATTGGAGTTTCAGATGGTTCTCAGCCGCCATGTGGGTGCTGGGGATCGAACCCAGGTCCTCTGCACGAGCAGTCAGTGCTCTTAACCGCTAAGCCATCTCTCCAGCCCCATATTTTGAGTTTTGTACTGAGCATTTATCTTAACATTTACATTTTTCTTTTTGCATTAAAAATAATGAGACTGAAAAAAAAATCTTCCTTTTAAGCAATGATTACTAAATTCTACACAAATCAAAAGTCCTGGCTGCATATGGCAGTTAAATACAGAGCTTTGCATATTTTTAAATAGTTTGGTGAATTTTAATAGGAAGTTGGGCCAATGGGTCCCTGCTTTGCTAGATATCAATGTCTCCAGCTGTTATTGGAAGGAATGTAAAAAAAGACGGGTCTAGACAGATGCTGCATGTGGATGAGAGGCACAGAAGAGAGCGGAGAGGAGGGGATGCAAATCTCACATCCTTTGGGAAGCAGTTGAAAGGGCTGACGAGAGGCCTCAAGTCAAATGTGGTGACACAGGAGGAAGGATTGAAGACCAGCTCATTGTCACAGGAGGCGAGGAAGAGCAGTTGAATTGGAATCACTAGAAGCTACAGTTCTACTGTTTTATTAGTTCTTGAAGCCTGCCCTGACTTTGTGAATGAACAGCTGCAGAAGGACCCTCACATCCCAATGAAAGGGTGGGATTCCTTCCATGAGATTTAAATGCTCCTTCATCCTGAAGTTCCAACTCATTCTTCCTCTTCACAGGAATATTGATTTCACTGGTGAATGTGTCTAATAGAGACCTCATTCAGCAGGCATTTTCTTCCACAGTGACAAGTAAAGTCTATTCAGCTTCATGGTTTACTAGATGTGTGATTTGGGGTAAGATGTGTGACCATTTGTAATCTGATTCCCCCTATCAATAACACAAAGGTAATCATAATTAAAGTTCAGGGCACCTGTAGGAATCTAGCATCTAGTCTCATGGGAAGTGGGCATGGGTCACGCAGAAAAGTTAGCACCTTCTGAAGTTACGCTGAATACATATTCATCAGCAGGAATGCTTTTCTTAAGTAATGTTCTATTTTATGGTTTGTGAACCTAGAAATAATTACTGCAGTTCTAGCCTTTTCTTTCTGTGTAGATTTCAGTAGGTCAATCATTTGCAGTGCTAGGGATACAACCCAGCAGTACACTAGGCAAGCACTCGACCACTGAGGTGTGTGTCCAGCTCAGTTACTGTTATGGTACAATAGTATTTGAAGATACTCATTATTCTTGGTTGGTAGCCCAAGAGTAGAAGGCAACTTATTTAGCTAAGCTTCATTGAATTTGATCAGACATTATGAACACAAACACCTTGGGGAAAAATTTGGATTCCTTTCTCATTTTTCCATACCAATAATATAAGTTTTAAAAATGGATGTATCATACACAATTAGCATTAAGGTTTAATGATAATAGCATCTTATGTTTGTCCAAAGCCTTGCACCACATAACTTATAAGGGGAAATTACCACCCCATGCAGCTTTCCAGAATTTTACACTCCCAGTCCCTACCCCGTACAGCTGTTTTGTAGATGAGGGATCTAAAGCTTAGAAGGTCCAAGAATGTGCTTCAGGAAACACATTCCAAATTATGGTGCCCAGAATTAGCTATTAATCATTGGATTCCAAATCAAATGTTCCCTGGTGCTTTTTTTTTTAATTTAATTGGCTTAAATAGTTAAAATGTGAATTTTTCTTTCCTTTTCTTATTTTTGAATTTTGAGGTTTTGGAAGACATGGTCTCCCTGTAGACCAAGCTGGCCTAGAACTCACTACATAGACCAGGCTGACCTCAAACTCACAGAGATCCACCTACCTCTGTCTCCCAGGTGCTAGGATTAAAGTTGTATATTAGCCGGGCATGGTGGCACACACCTTTGATCCGCACTTGGGAGGCAGAGGCAGGCGGATCTCTGTGAGTTCAAGGCCAGCCTGGTCTACAGAGTGAGTTCCAGGCCAGCTGGGACTACAGTTCTAATTCT
>VZQC01008169.1:156108-198290 GCA_009823505.1 Rhizomys pruinosus
TGAAACTCCAATTCCAGGAGAACTCCAGTTCCAGGGGAATCCGAGACCCTCTTCTGACCTCCGCGGCGTTGCACGACACGGGTGCACAAACTTGCATGCAGACAGTACATTGATACACATACAGAAATAAATAAAAAAATTAATAAAAAAAATTTTTAAAAAAATTTTAAATTTTATCCTAAGTGCTGAGGCTGCATATATGTAAGTGCACCCATGCTGTGCAGTTCCTGTGGAGGACAGAAGAGAGTCAGATCACCTGGAACTGGAGTTGTGGACTGATGTTAGCCACCATGTGGGTGCTGAGATTCGAACCTGAGCCTTCTACAAGAACAGCCAGTGCTCTTAGCCTCTAAGCCATCTCTCCAGCAACTCTTCATTAAATTTTTTAAAGATTTACTTATTTTTATTTTATGTGTATGAGTGTGTTGCCTTATGTATGTAAGTGCCCTTGTATTGTGCAATGCCTGTGGAGGTCAGAAAAGGGCATCAGATCCCCTGGAACTGGAGTCATGTGGGTGCTGGGAATCAAACCCAGGTCTTCTGCAAGAGTAACCAGTGCTCTTAACCACTGAATCATCTCTCCAGCCCCAGAGTTGTTTATTTTTATTTAATTTATGTATATGAGTGTTTGGCCTGCATTTATGTATGTATATTACATGCACGCCTGGTGCCTGCATAGGCTTCTGACATTGGATTCCATGGAACTGGAGTTACAGACAGTTGTGAGCTGACATGTAGGTGCTAGGAACTGAATTTGAGTTCTTCTTGAAAACAGCACATGTTTTTTGGTTTTTTTTTTTTTTTGGTCTTTTTGAGACAGGGTCTCCCTGTAGTCCTGGCTGTCCTGGAACTCACTCTGTAGACCAGGCTGGCCTTGAACTCACAAAGATCCACCTGGCTCTGCCTTCCAAGTTCTAGGATTAAAGGCGGGTGCCACCATGCCCGGAAACAACAGCACAAGTTTTTAAACATGCTTTTAAACCATCTCTCCAACCATCTCCACTAATGTTTGACCTTTTGTTACATTTTGAGGAGCACAGCATAGCTGTTTTGGGGAATGTCATATAACCAGGATTTGTCTGACTGTTTTCTTATTATTGGCTTCACAATAAACATTCTTTGGTGAGAACCATGCATAGTATTAGATCACATGAAGAGGCACATAATATTAGTGCGTACTTTTATTGGTGCTCTTACAAGTCATAGTTTGAATTCTCCCAAGAAGTGGGGCCTGAGACAAGAATCTGAGTACACATTGTTTATCTGGGACATTATCTCAGGAAGCGCAGTGAGAGTGGGGGACTAGAGAAGGGGAAAGCCAGGAAGTAAGTGTTGTTGCTGAGGTGACTTTGCAAATGGGGCTTTCTCTAGCTGGAGACTCTGAGAAGCTAAATAACAGAATTACCCTACTGAAAGGCTAGGGATTTACTGGAATTTATCCGCTAACTTGCTTACTTAAAGGTCCCATACTCTTATTGTTTGATTATAACTTACTATTGTTTGATTATAACTCCCCTTTAACATGAGGAATCTGTTTCTAATGTCTGAACTTCAAAACCCTATAATTAATGAAGTTGACCTTGCCTCGGTGTGAAACTCTTTGATTCTGTCTCAGTCTTTCCTTCTGGCTATCCTTTTAAAAAGCACTTCACACCCAAAGGAATTCTTCCTTGGGATTTTCCTGGTATTTTAGTGTCTGACCCACGATACCACTTTAATTTTGCAAAATGTTTCCCTTCAGTTTCCCCGCTTCTATTCCTGTGACTGAGTCTATCTGCCATTTTGCCAGAGTAAATAAAATAGAGACTGCTAGGGTTATGAGGTAGTTCTCGCAGACTTAACCCTTCACACCCAGAAACACCAAGAGACTTCAAGCAAGTTTGCCTTCAGCTTGGAGAAGCCGAGTGCCTCCTCGATAAAAGGTAATATTTATATTTCGTAGGGATTCTTACTGTTAGGTTATGAAAAGGTCACGCATCCCCCCCCACCCCCCACCCCAGATAAAAAGGCACATAAGGCTTAAGTCACTCCAAGAACATGCTTTACTTCCATGTGGGATTGCCAGTGCGGGCCACCTGCAGACACATGGTGGAGTCGAAGGCAGGAGGGCAGGGGCAAGATGGTGACTGGGGCCCACCCATTTATAGCTATGGGGCAGGGCCTCAGGTACAGAAGAAGAGGTTAGAAGATTGACAGTCTCTGGAGGAAGTGGGTGTCTGTGTGCCCCTTGGGATTCTGGGAAGCCCAGACCTAACACTTACCATGCTAGAATCAATGGACTCCTTGAACTGCAGGGTTCATGATCTACCCCCCATTCTTCCCCCTGGGGTAGAGTTCCCATGTCCTATTCATTCCTCAGACCTCTTATTTCTCAGTTCCTCTTTTTCCAGGTCCTTCTGAAATAACTGGATGCCACGAGGCTAAGAGAGCCCAAGGGTGTCCATTTGGGCAGAGTTATATGTTTGGTCTGCAATGTAAACAAGCTCCAAATAATAGGAGTGCTTTTTGTTCTATCCTTCTGAGGTATAGTGGTTCTAGAAGTGGAGAACTAGAATTGTGCTGAACATAAAAAGGGAGAGGGAGACACTCAAAGCTGTACTGAATTGTTCTGTAAGAATCTCAGCCTCTTAAATCATCTATAGATGCAAATAGGTTTCTTCTAACATGTTTAGAATCAACTCTAGTAGCCCGAATTATAATGTTGTGAATTCTACCACATCTAGGATTCTTAAAGGTTCTCAAAATATCTGAATGCAGATGGGGTAGCAAGCAGGACCAGCCCTGGGTTATACAGTGTTTTTTTAATTTTTTTCCAATGTAGGAGGATATAATTAAGGCTCCACGCCCTTGGGAAGGGGCACAGCTCCTGGGATGCAGTACTATAGTTTCTGTGAGCCAGAATTGCTCCTGATTCTTCCAATAAGCCTTCCATATAAAATCTAGAACTGCCGGGCGTGGTGGCGCACGCCTTTAATCCTAGCACTCGGGAGGCAGAAGCAGGCGGATCTTTGTGAGTTCAAGGCCAGCCTGGTCTACAGAGTGAGTTCCAGGAAAGCTGGGGCTACAGGGAGACCCTGTCTCGAAAACACCAAAAAAAAAAAAAAAAAGTCTAGAATTGGTTGTTAAAGACTCAGGAACTGTTATTGTGATAACATAAAGTGTGAATAGTGCCTGGGTGTACGTGCAGTGTTGCCACGGCTCCTGTTAGAGCCCTCACTCTTCCCCCTCCCCTTGCATTCCAGCCATTTTTGCATCTCCTTGTGGTATTTTAAAATACAATTCAAAATATGTGCCATTACCTATAAGAGATTTAAAAAGCCTGAGGGCATAAGAGACTGAATCTTTCTTTGTTCAAGGATCTATTTCCGAGAACGATCTCACACAGCCTGTGTTGGCACAACTAAAAACCGCTTCCTGCATAAGCACCACGGGTCCCTTTTTTTGTTCAGAGTGGCTGTTATGCTGCCAGGACTCTGGCTGGAGTTTGCCTTTGTAAACTACTCTCTTCTGCATCATCTTACCTTCCGTGCTTCTAACCCTAAACAATAATTCTTTATTTTGGAAGGAGGAAAAAAAGGTCAGCAAGCATAAATCTATTTGCATGAGAAAAGGTAAAATTGTGCCACAGTTAGATGAACAAACGTGGATTCATCTTTAGATTGTAATCTGGGATCTGAGGGCCTGAGAAAATTAAGAGAGTTTAGAGGGATTCCCCCAAGGTGGGCAGTGTCCCAGTGATAAGAAAATTGACCTAATGTGGAGTTAAGGAACTCTGACCTCAAGGATGACTTTGTTCTGTGTGGTAGATGAGTAAGCACTGACAAGTGTATTTGTCAGGAATCGTATGCACGCCTAACAGTAAGCGTGCTTGTTAATACATGTAGAAGTAACTGGACTTTGGAAGCTTCTATTTGTATTCAAATCATCAAGGCCACCCTGAGCTCAGTCTCAGGCCGAAATAAGACAAAGCAGACAACCACAAGAGCTGCAGTCTGTGCATGCCTTGGCAAATGCTGCCTCTTGCAGTGATCCTTGAGGAAGCACCTGCTAGAGTGTCTTATTTGTTAAAATAGCAAAGACTGTATTGGCATCAGCATATTGTTGGGAATTGTAACAGTCTCACACTCGCCCAAAATACCTGCTTCTTTGTAAAATGCTGACTGTTCAAATGTCCTGTAAACACCTAAAGGGCATGTATGCTTCTGCGCTGAAAGTCTCAAATCCACCAATATGATTATTGCCAAAAGATATGAAAAATCCTAAGAGACCCTGTTAAGTGTTTCTGGTCAGTGCTTTAGTTTTCCTGGAGCAGGTTTTGCACAACAGCCCAAGGCCTGCATGTGTTAGATCTGGGCTTCCCAGAATTCCAGGGGACACACAGATGTCCAGTTCCTCCAGAGGCTGTCAGTCTTCTGACCCCTTCCCCTGTACCTGAGGTCCCTCCCCATGGCTATAAAGGGGTGAGCCTCAGTTGCCATCTTGCTACTGCTGTCGTTGCTATCCCACCACCGTGCCAACAGGTAGTCAGCCCTGGCAATTCCTGAAGTAAATGTTCCCGGAGTGACTAAGCCTCATGTGCCTGTCTTTTATCGGGGGTTTCCACCATTACAATCTAACAGCATGTAATAAAGAATAATTTCCTCCTTATCCTGAGTATGGTTTTGAGTCTTCTTGACTGGCCAGGTCAGTCTGTGGTTAATTCCTGTAATGTCAGCATCCAGCATTCAGTATGTGCCCAGCACCTGTTCTCTCTGATTTATTACAGTGTCCACACTGCCAGTGAAGCCAGTTTCCCCCAATACTGAGGTCCCCTATTTTATCCTTTCTAGAGAACACACTGCCAGCCCTCTGCTGTGGCATGGAGGGGAGAAGGGACTACACTCTTCTTGTTCTAGTGGTCCTCCTTGGCTCCAGGGCCCCGAAGCATCCAGTACTACACACTCAGCAGTCTGTGAGGATTCTCAGATATAAATCACATCAGCTTCCCACACTTACAGCTCGAGATTTTCATGTGTCTTGGTTTCGTTAGTCACCTCTCATTAGTGTCTTTGTAGTTTCCAAATACTGATTGCTGTTATTTCCTCTTCTCTTAATTAGTCCATCCATATTTGTGGATTTATGTCTTTAAAACAACTTTTCAAATAAATTTAGTGTAGCTTTAGGCAAACTCGAAATTGGAAGGATACATGTGTATGTGCTCATGCATTCATCTTAACTCTTAAAATCATTTTATCTGAAAGTATTTTATTAAATTCCTTGCTATTTCTGACCTAGGTAGCCAGACACTGAGTTGAGTGCTTTTCCTAAAGTAAACAGAATTTAGTGGGCAGGTGTGTTAATACTGACCTGGCCTGCCCTGTCACACACACTCAAGCTTGACTTCTTACTGGAACTTTCCGCCAGACATACCAGTTCTTTCCAAGACTGAAACCTTGCTTGTCATTTCCAGCTTCATCTCACAAAGCAGATCTGGCAGGAATCCTCGTGACCACAAGTGGCTGTGGTTTTCATAGTAACCTTGACTTGCTCCTGCTCCTTTTGGCTTCCCGGTGGGAAGGAAGTGCACCGGCCACTGGCTGGGATCTCAGGAAGTGGAGTAGGGTGGCTGCCCAGTTCACGTTTCCCAGCCCAAGACGAAGGAAGGAAGTGCTGACTTTCTGTCTGCCTTGTCTAGCCTGGTCTGCCTTCCTCTCGCCTCTCCCTTCTTCTAGCCCAAGCTTGGTTTTGTGCTTTTTAAAAAAGAATGTATTGCCCCTTCAAAAACAAACAAACAACAACAACAACATAAACTGTGAATAGTGCCTTTAATCCCAGGACTCAAGCAGAGGCAGGCAGATCTCTGTGAGTTCAAGGCCAGCCTGGTCTATCTAGGAAGTTCCAGGACAGCTGGGGCTACAGGGAGAGACCCTGTCTCAAAAAGACAAAAAAAATTTTTTTAATTTATTATCCAGGCATGGTGACACATGCCTTTAATCATAGCACTCGGGAAGCAGAGGCAAGCTGATCTCTATGAGTTCAATGCCAGCCTGGTCTACCTAGCAAGTTCCAGGTCAGCTAGAGCTACAGGGAGACCCTGTCTCAATGCCCCCCCAAAATTTTTATTTTACTTATTGTCAGTGAGTGTGTGTGTGTGTGTGTGTGTGTGTACATGCATGTATCATGAGGCATGTATATGTGGAGATCGAAGCACAATGCTCAGGAATTGGTTCTCTCCTAACACCTTGTGGGACTGGGAGAGCAAACTCAGGTTGTACGGCTTATGCACACACCTCTACCTGCTGAGCCATCTCACAGGCCTTGTTGTTTATTTATTTGTTTGTTTGCTCCATGGTAACGTATATTTTTAAGTACATAGAACATTTACAGAAATTAACCATAAAACAAATCTTTATTTTTATAAGTATCAGATCATTTTCCATGAAAATAATACAATTAATTAGAAAGAATAAAAAAACCAAAGGTCTCATATATTTGGGACCCAAAGCACATTAAAAAAAAAAAAACTCATGGATTGGGGCTGGAGAGATGGCTCAGTGGTTAAGAGCACTGGCTGCTCTTGCAGAGGACTCAAGTTCGATTCCCAGCACCACACGGCAGCTAGCAACCATCTTAACTCCAGTTCCAGGGGATGCGATACCTGTCGTTGTTCAATGTCCTTGTGTCACGAGTGCCCCATTCCACACGCTGCCCTTCGCTTCTTGGCTCAGCTCCAGGACTTGTCTCCTGCCTGCAGGCCGACAGTCTATAGGCTTCCCTCCTGTAAGAAGGGGAAAGGGAAAACCACAGGGGATCACCCGTGGAAATGAACAAACTCACACACTCAGAGAGCCAGGGAGAATAGGAGCTCCATTTATTTTCTGTCAGTGAGGTCTATATATTGAAGACTACTGTGCTTTGGGCAAGGAAGGGGGGAGCAGGCAGAAGGGAGGGGTGAGCCACCTTGGCTCTAATGGGGGGCTGCAGAGCTCCGGTTTGTGCAACAGGTAACTAGAAGTGTGACATTTTGCTCAATGCCTCAAGGGAAGGGGCCTGGAACTTTGCAGAGATAGGGTGAAGCAAGAATCATTGTAATATCCCGAATCTTCCTGCTACAGATAGCTCTGAAAGCCCACAGAGATATCAGATAACTGGAGATCTTCCGGGATAGGTCTTACAAATTCTCACTTCAAGCCACACACAAAGCTTCATTCCCACAGACAGACACCCTCTTCATTCCCACAGACACCCTCTTCTGACCTCCATTGTATGGCACGGGTGCACTTACACACATGCAGGCAATACACTCATACACAGAAAATAAAAATAATAAATAAAATCTTTTTTAAAAACAAAAAAACCTCATGGATCAAACAATAAATCATAAAGAAAACTCAAAAGTATTTACAACTGAACAATGAGGAAAATACATTTCAAAATTTGTGTGATGTGCCAAAAATGGCACTGAAAGAAAAAAAATCTTAAAAAAAGAAAAAGAATCTTAAATACTTCTTTTAAGAAAAGAAGAAAAAAAAGTTAGGCATGGTGGCATATACCTTTAATCCTAGCACACAAGAGGCAGAGGTAGATGGATCTCTGTGAGTTCAAGGCCAGCCTTGTCTATATAGTGAGTTACAGGCCAGCTGGGACTACAGGGAGACCCTGTCTCAAAAAGACAAAAAAAAAAAAAAAAAGAGAAGAGACTGAAAAGTAATATAGTAGGTATTCAATTTTTAAAAGTTAAGGAAGCAATAGTGAGATAGAAGACTATAATAGAAATATAATATAATAGAAAATAATAAATGTAGGAACAGAAATGCACAAAATAGAAGTTATTCTCAGCCTCAGCTGGCAACGCTCAGAATCAAATAGGAAGGGGACATCTTAAAGGATAAGAAAATTGTGGGGCTGGAGAGATGGCCTAGCGGTTAAGAGTGCCAACTGCTCTTGTAGAGGACCCAGGTTCGATCCCTAGCACCCACATGGTGGCTGAGAACCATCTTTAACTCCGACACTGTCTTCTGACCTCTGAAGCATTGCATGACACAGGTACACAAACCTACATGCAGACAGTACATCCATACACATAAAAAAAAAAAAAAAGAAAAAAGAAAAGAAAAAGAAAATTGTGGTCCTGACATGTACCTATGTACATGTCCTATTTTAAGTTCCTTAAATGGACTTACACCAAGCATTGGGGATATTTTTTCAAATGATACCTTTTCATTTTTAAACAATGAAAAGATAAGGCATATTATTCATAACTCCACCATTACGAGATAATTATTAACTACAACATTTCATATTGTTTCAGTCTTTTTTCTATGTATCTGAACATTTATTTGTGCCTTTATGGTTACTTAAATTTGGGGGCCCAAATGGCATGCATCCATTTGTATTCAGCTCTTAAAATTGAATTATAAATTGCATTATAAATATATGTTCTTTGAATATAGAATTTTGGGTGATCATGTTAAAATTCATTTTCACTGAAAATGTACAGTATGTCAGAGAAATGACATACTGTATTTGGCTGTGGCCCTGTTGTTAGATAGCTCTGGAGTAGAGCTATTTAATTGGCATTGACTCATGGTCCACTCAATATATGATCCCATGTAAAAAAATAAAAGACTTAGATAGTCTGAATGTGTCCAAAAAACTGGTGAGTTTGACTTGCCAGAAGTCTGTTTATAAAAGGTTGGAGGAGTCTTGGGAGGTTTTAAAGAATGTTCTGGGTGAGAACATATGGGCTGGATAGACAAAGAGATCCTTGTGCTATTAGAGGGAAGGGCCCTTTTTGAGTACCACTTGTTGTTTGTAACTGAGTTAGCCTAGGTTCTACAGAACACATTTAAACCTATTGAAAAGTGAAATGTTACAAATGAGAATTTTTAAAGATAATTGAATACAGCTCTGTAAACTCTGGCCCTGAAGCCTGTCTGCCTTAGGGGCCCTGTAGCACAGCACTCACAACAAGGAGACTTTGGTTGGGTCATCTTGGTGACAAAGAGCAGAGCTACACTGATTTAGTAGTGGTATTCACTGAAATGACTCACATGGTAACAAAAAAGGGAGACCTAAGAATGGAAGGTGACTCATGCAGTCTGCCGTGTACAAAGGCAGTTTTAGGAAGTACAGGACCAGAAGTTTATGAATCTTGCTTCCAGATGGACTTCATTACTAATATGAATGAGATTCTCTCTGTCTGCTTGGCAGCTTAATCCATTTTTGGCTTCTTACTTCAAATACTCAAACAAGAATAACCACCATCCTTGTTTGGAAAGTTATTTTGCTTAGGCCAATTCAGAGAGCACTAGCTCAACAGTAATTTGTCCAAGATCTGAAGTCCATCTTGTTTCATCCAGCTTGGTGCAGGGTAGGAGGCTATGTGTACACAACACAGCTTGCTCTTGGGATGCTTGCTTTAGCAAAGGCTGAGGACATGATGGCTTCCCTTAAGGAGGCTAATGGCTCAGCGGGCACCAAGGGTAAGAATGTTACTTGTGCGGACATTGTCCATGACAGGAACTGTGGAGACGTGGCAGAATATTAAGGCTCAGGATCTTGGTGATGGACATGGTACCCAGCAGTGTAGTCATACGGAGCAGAGAGGTTGGCATGAATGTCAATATTGAGTGCCTATTGGGCCTACTGTATGCCAGGCCCCACAGATGATGGGACAATATAAAATATGATTGCTCACCTCAAGGAAGTCATAGTATGTTGGGGGGGTATTTGTAAGCATCCTTGCCTTTTAATGTTTAAAATCTAAATACAATTTATTGATATCTCCCATGACACAAGTATCTATTGGTCATGGTCATTCTCTATAGCCCAAGGAGTGTGCCCCTAGCTGATTGTGTACTTTAAGCTTCCCTCTTCTAGCTCACTACACTCACCATCAAGGGTAAGAAAGACTGAGAGTTTAGTTAGATGATATGTTTCTATAAAATTCCTTTAAAATTATCTATATCCTAGATAAACATCCTTACTGAAAACTGAAGTGTTATTGCATGAGTGTACAAATCGTGTTGGAAAATATTTGGAAACAGCATCTACCTTTAAAGGTTGAAAAGACAGAAAAATCCTCAGTGAAGAATTATGAATATTAAAAACATTTGCCGCAAAATATGTTCAATAAAGAAAAGTTTTAGAATATAGAAAAGTAGGAGAGAACTGTCTTAGTTACTTTTGCTGTAATAAAACACTGACCCAAACCAACTTGGGGAAGAAAGGGTTTATTTCATCTTTTACTTTACAGTCTATCATCGAGGGAAGCCAAGGCAGGATCTCCAGATAGGGCCCTGGAGCAGAAACTAAAGAACAGACCATAGAGGAAGGCTGCTTACTGGTTTGGTCTCTTGCCTGCTCAGCTACTTTTTTTTTTTTTTTGGTCTTTTTGAGTCAGGGTCTCTCATTAGTCCCAGCTGGCCTAGAGCTCACTATGTAGACCAGGCTGGCCTTGAACTCCCAGAGATCAGCCTGCATCTGCCTCCTGAGTGCTGGGATTAAAGGCGTGTGCCACCACCATGCCTGGCTCAGCTATCTTTCTTATACAGCTAGGCCCACCTGCCTAGGGATGGTATCACCCATAGTGGGCTTGACCCTCATGCATCAATTAGCAATTAAGAAAATCCCCTCACAGAATTGTCCACAGGGCAGTCTGATGGAGGAAATTCCTTAATTGAGTTCCCTTTTCCCAGGTCACTCTAGTTTGCATCAAGCTGACAAAGAAAAACAAACAAAAAACAGCTAGTACAAAGGTCATCTAGGACCCAAATCAACCATAGTTGGCATTACATGTCTTTCTTTCTAGATTTAATTTGTCCTATTTTTTCATCGTTTAGTGCTCTATTTTTTTTTAACTTATATTTTTAGACTTAATGTACCACTCTTTCCCCCGAAAGTTAAATTTATTAGGTATTTCTAGTCTCAGAATATTAAACAATGTTGCAATATGCACATGTTTTATCTCCATTCTTTTTTATTTCTATGGTATAAATTCTTAGAAATGAATTTGATCAAACAGTAAATATATTTCTGAAGTCCCAGAAATATGCTATTGATAAAAATTCTAATTGAATAGGTAGCATGGGGCTGAAGATGTGGCTCAGCAGTTGAGTTCTTGTTATGCCAACATAAGGACCTGAATGCAAAACCCCAGAACCTGTTGTACAAAGCCAGGCGTAGTCACACACACACACACACACACACACACACACACATACACACACACACACTTGCAACCCCATGACTGGTGCAGAGTAGGGGAAGAGGGGGAGATCACAATCTGTGCTGACAAACTAGCTGCAGGTTCAATGACAGAGGTTGTTTCTAGGGAATAAGGTAGAGTGTGCTAGAGCAGGATACTGACATCCTACTCTGGCCTCCACGTGCACACAAGTACATGCACCTGCATACACAGGTACACATATACCATATACATACAATACATATATTGCATATACTCTTACACACACACACACACACACACACACACACACACACACACACACGTAGCATGATAGGAACTTCCAGTGAGGGCTATACATTTCATAAATTGATACAATAAACACCAAACAGAGAGGATGTCATCATTTCAATATTGCCCTCAAGAAGAGACAGTGTCTAGAAGACTTAGACGGCCACGTCTTGATAATGGAAAACATTCTTGTCCTTATTCAAATCATTCCAGGCTATAGAAAAAAAGGAAAAATTAAAGTTATAAACTTAGCTTGACTTAAACTTATATTTCGTATTCAAAAATGACAGAATTAGAAAATATCTATTTGCGACCAAAAAAAAAAAAAAAATAAAAAGAGCAACTTGAGCTGGGTGGGACTTAATGCTCGTCACTGTCTCAAGGCAGGCAGATTTCTGTGAGTTCAAAGCCAGCCTGGTCTACAGAGTGAGTTCCAGGACAGCTGGGGCTACAGGGAAACCCTGTCTCAAAAAGACCAAAAAAGAAAAAGAAAAAGAAAAAGAAAATATCTATTTGAAACTTCTAGGAAAGATATTACATTGTTGCTAAGCAGAACATAAGATTCCTCATTCATGATTTCTCTTTACTCATGATTTGTCGGGTAGATTTAGCATTTCTAACCCAAACTAAATTAACATGAATATATTAACAACAACAACAAAAAAACCAGTTAAAGTAGTTTCAGTAAAACAAAGCTGTATTTCCTTTCTCGTTAAGCCACTTGCTAATGTATTCAGTATAAAGAAACTTTGTTAGGCTAGCCTTGTGATGCAACAGTAATGAAATTTTGTTAATTGAATACAGGAACATTCGAAAGAGAATTTATTTCAGTGGGAATAGATTCTGAGCCTTTGATTCTCTTATGAACAGTAAAACTCCTTTTTTATTTTTTTATTTATTATTTTTGTATGTGTATGAATGTACTGTCTGCATGCAGGTCTGTGCACCCATGTCGTGCAGTGCCGCGGAGGTCAGAAGAGGGTGTTGGATTCCCCTGGAACAGGAGTTCTCCTGGAATTGGAATTACAGACAGTTCTCAGCCACCATGTGGGTGCTGGGGATCAAACCCGGGTCCTCTGCAAGAGCAGTCAGAGCTCTTAACCTCTAGGCCATCTCTCCAGCCCAACTGCTGCTGTTTTTGTTATAAGAGGCGGAATGTGGGTTTAGAATTATTGACTTAATTCAATACATATGAACAAGTCAACAGAAATATTGGGATATTAGAAAAAAATGAAGTATTAGGGCTTGAGCAAAGATATGGGCAGTAGAAATGGAAAAAGAGGACTGTGGAATTCCAGGATCTTTCAATAGTAGATTCTGGGAGACAGGGGTGAAGAGAGACAGCCAGGGACCAGTGGGGATCTGGTACCTGTATGATGACCGAATAGGTTCCACACAGTATCTTGGATAATTGAATGATGACTCTGAAGAGGCAGACGATCACTTGAAGCCCGCTGAGGGCTATGAGAATGGAAAATAAAATAATGTTCCACTCTACTACATGTGCAGGCTCCAGGCACTGACTCCATGTGCTGGAATCTGTAAGGAAACTGAAATAGAGGAGGGAGGTAAAGACCAACAACCAGGGCCAAGTTACCAACTTGATCCAAGAGGAGGCTACAGGCATGAATACATTCGGGTAATTAACATATAAAAATACATACTGCTGTACTATTATATCAGTATGTAGCAATGTTAAATAGTAAAACGAATTAATGTATTTGAAAAATCATTCAAATACATACACTGAACAGATTATGTGCACAGCATTGAACTAGGCACTCAGTTTATTATAAATGTCCTGCCTGCTTTAGAGCTAACTCAAGTTTAATTAGGAGGTGAAGTGTACACAAAAGAGTTCAATGACAGGAAAGGCAGTGCCTACCAATAGCCAGAGGCAGGGCAAGCCCTTTTCTAGACGTTCACTGTGCAGTCAGGGACAGGGTTGAGCTCATACGTGGTGTAAAATCACACATGTGGTAAAATAACACTCGGCAACTAATGCCTTGATTCTATCTCCAAAGCCTGAAAGCACTGATTCTCCAACTTGAACGAGTATCAGGGTTATCTGGAAGGCTGGTCTAAACTCAGATTTTCTGCACCCCAGGGAGTCTGAGTGAGCTGAGCCCTTCCATTTCTAAGTCCCCAGCTGATACCAGTGCTTTGATTGTGCTGTGGTCTACACTGACTTCTGCTTAAGAACAATGCT
This sequence comes from Rhizomys pruinosus, assembly GCA_009823505.1. Taxonomy (NCBI): domain Eukaryota; kingdom Metazoa; phylum Chordata; class Mammalia; order Rodentia; family Spalacidae; genus Rhizomys; species Rhizomys pruinosus. The sequence continues at coordinate 169,776 of VZQC01008169.1, forward strand.
GTCCCAGCTTGAAATAAGTTTGGGATTGTGGGCTGATAATTCAATTATCCATAGTTTCAGTCAGCAGGAATCTATGGAAATTAAATCACTCCCATGTTTAAAATACTTTGTTCCATGGAAGGACTTGCCTCCCTCCTTCTGGGTCTGGTGTGGTCATTAGCACTTTTCCTAAGGGCAGGTTGTCTGTTTAGAGTAGTTTAAACCCAGTAGAGTAGAACTAGGCTCCCCAAAAGACTTTCAAGGCAAAAACATTCACAATGTGAATGGTTCTATCTATCATGGGTTAACAGGAAGCTGGCTTGTCTCAGAGCAGCAGGCCATCCGAGTGCTGGTCACATGACCTTTGTGTTGTTACCAGGGCGGTGGAAAGGGGTGAATTCTGCACTTTGGTCATCACTTCTGCCGGCATCACCTCACCTCTTTGTTTTCTGTCTTCCTCTCTCCATTTATCTCTCCCTTTCTATTCTCTGTTCACTTCCTTTATTTCCTACTCTCTAATGGCTCCAGTAAATTCAAAGCATGGTAAGGATGCCTTAGCATTGCTGATGGCTCTTATGTAATGCGTATTATATTGAGACTAGAGAAAATAAGCATCTAAACAAAGATATGTCAGGAATGAACAACTTTATCTGGATATTTGTAAACTAATAGGAGCATCTTGCACTAAGGTATCCCAGTAGGACTCTAAAGTAATCTTGGAAAATGCACCTGAGCATGTGGACAGGTGGGTATGTGTTTCGGGTCTCCTTTGCCTGGGGAATTACTCCTTACCGTCCTGCAGTGTCTTCAAAGGCGTATTCCCAGCCTCCGTGGGTGAGGCAGTATGGGCCCTGAATAAGACTCAGAGCAGAAATGACCAGGCAGTATCCAGAGAAAGCAATTCCAAGGGTAGAAAAGATAATTGACAGCAGTGTCTAAATTAAACATAGAGGAAGGTTAGTGTCACAGAATGAGACAAGGAGTATGATGGATAAATCATCATATAGCTACCTTCACCAGTCCATCCAGAGCCACTGGAGATTTTAATACCAAGTGCCCATCTACAAATGAGAACCTTAATCCAAGCCTATCAGATCTTAATATATTTGTAAATGACTTTGGTTTGTCATCACATGGGGAACCAGAAGATTTACTAAAATCCTTCCTTTCATCTGGAATGTTGACATTAAAATAATGATCACATATGCCAACCTATGCAATAATGGCATGAATATTATTGGAAAACCAACTACTTTCTAATTGGATTTAAGACCTGCTTCATAGGGTGAAGCCCTTACCTAACATTGATATCAGACTTAGGAACCTGAAGCTAGACACATCACAGGCCATAGGGGAGAACCTAATACTAATGTTCTGCTACATAGTTATTATATTAAACTGACTCTTAATGACTAATTGCTATACCCATAGATTAATGCCCCTCTCAACTCTCACCAGAGAAGCGTCCCTATTCAACAGATGATGATTAACACAGAAATCCACAACTGACCAGCATGTAGAGAACAAGAGGCTGTGGGAGTGATTATCTCTGAATAGGACCCCTATCAGCCTGCCAAGACTCAGGGATCATTGTAGAAGAAGGGGCAGAAAGATCGTAAGAGCCAGAGATGGTGAATGTCCACTAGGAGATCGAGTTTTCTAGACAGCTGGTTTTACCCATATGAACTCACAGCGATGGTGATAGTATGCACGAATTCCAGGTAAGCTTAAACCAGACAAAATCCCAGCATAGATATGGAGAAGTAGGTAAGAAACTTCAGTCCTAGCTGAGGCAACTGGTGGGTGCTGGGAGGGGTGTCAGTCTCTTTCAAGGATGTGAGTGGCAGTAGATTTACCAGGCTCCAATGGATGGACCCACACTAAAGGGTATTTGGGGGCACAAATTAGACTATATAGTCATATATATATTTAATATACTCATTATATATACTATATTATATGTAATATAGTATATATAATGAGTATATTAAATTGGGTGGTGTCAATAAGGGGAGGTGCGGATAGGGGAGGGGAAAATAAATACCATCAAAATATATTGTATGAAAATTGCAAAAATTCAATTAAAATTAAAAAATGACTACCTCTTATAAAATGTAGAGAAGAGGCGTGATCAATAAAATAAGCCCATAGTGATTTACCGAGGCCCTGTTATTCCTAGGACAAGTTATTCTCTAAGAAGGACAAACTATTATCTTCATTTTTTTTTTTTTTTGGTCTTTTCAAGACAGGGTCTCCCTGTAGCCCCAGGTGTCCTGGAACTCACTCTGTAGATCCACCTGCCTGTGCCTCCCAAGTGCTAGCATTAAGGCACGCACCACCACGCCCGGCTTATCTTCACTTTAAAAAAATTTTTTTAAATTTATTTATTCTTTGATGTGTATGAATGTACTCTCTGCATGTAGGTTTGTGCACCCGTGTCGTGCAATGCTGTGGAGGTCAGAAGAGGGGGTCGGATTCCCCTGGAACTGGAGTTCTCCTGGAATTGGAGTTACAGACGGTTCTCTCAGCTGCCATGTGGGTGCTGGGGACCGAACCTGGGTCCTCTGCAAGAGCAGTCGGCGCTCTTAACTGCTAGGCCATCTCTCCAGCCCCTGTCTTCACTTTTTCGTGTGTGAAGATAAGATTGTTATGCATGGGAATGTGTTCATGAAGGTATTCATATTCACATGAGGAAGGAAGGGAGGGTATGTGTCTCATCTGAGTCAGGAATATGATATTCACAAACAAATGGACGCAGAGTTGTGGGGAGGTGTGCAGGTTCATCTGGTCTGAGGGTCTTTTTCAGAGGACGGAGGGGAGAGACTGAAGGGCCGAGCACACAGCTCTGGTGCAGGGGAGCAGGCCTGACAAGACCCCGTGAGGCCCGTGCAACCTGCAGACTCTGCATCAGGAAACTGGACTTTCTGCTCCTTGGCAAGGGACATTTTATTAAAACATTTTAAGTTTATAGAAATACTGTAAGAATGAGGCTAGAGAGATGGCTCAGCAGTCAAAAGCACTGACTGCTCTTGCACAGGATTCAGATTTGATTCCCAGCACCCACATGGCAGCTAACAACCGTCTGTAGCTCCAGTTCCAGGGGGAATCTGAAGCCTTCTTCTGACTCCACAGGCATTGCATGAAATGGGTGCACTCATATACCTGTAAGCAATATACTCATACACATAAAATAAAAATTTTTTAAATTCCGTAAGTATACTACCATGAATATCTGTACATCTTTTCTCTAGATTCACCTAATATGAATATTTTGTTGTATTTTTGTTCTCTGTATATATGCATAAATATGTATACACGTACAGATACAATACATATAAAATTACCTATTTATATTACAGAATTGTGAAAATAAGTTTGGAGACATTATGATCTCTTATGACTAAATAAATCAACATATATTTCTCCTTAGGATAAAAATATTCTATTATATTATAGCTTTTTCTGTAAAGGAGCCAATGAAAATTTATATGTAGGGTTATGTCTGATTAATTTCTTTTAATCTACACTAGCCTGGATTTTTAGTTGTCACAATACTGAGTTTTTGAAGAATACCTCTGGGCTTTCCTGGTTGTTTATAAGTGGATTGAAAAATTTCTGCACAAGTCCTTGTAGTGTGTAGTGTGTGGTGTGTAGTGTGTGGTGTGTGGTGTGTGGTGTGTGGTGTGAGGTGTGAGGTATGTGGTGTGTGGTGTGAGGTGTGTGGTGTGTGGTGTGAGGTGTGAGGTGTGAGGTGTGTGGTATGTGGTGTGAACTGTGAGGTATGTGGTGTGTGGTGTGAGGTGTGTGGTGTGTGGTGTGAGGTGTGAGGTGTGTGGTGTGTGGTGTGAGGTGTGAGGTATGAGATGTGTGGGGTGAGGTGTGAGGTGTGTGTTGTGTTGTGTGAGGCATGTGGTGTATGGTGTGAGGCATGTGGTATGTGGTGTGAGGTGTGTGGTGTGTGATGTGTGATGTGAGGTGTGTGGTGTGTGGTGTGTGATGTGAGGTGTGGTATGTGGTGAGAGGCATGTGGTGTGTGGTGTGAGGTGTGTGGTGTGTGGTGTGTGGTATGTGGTGTGAGGTGTATGGTGTGTGGTGTGAGGCATGAGGCATGTGGTGTGTGGTGTGAGTTGTGTGGTGTGTGGTGTGTGGTATGAGGCATGTGGTATGTGGTGTGAGGCATGTGGTGTGAGTTGTGTGGTGTGTGGTATGTGGTGTGAGGTGTATGGTGTGTGGTGTGTGGTGTGAGGCGTGAGGCGTGTGGTGTGTGGTGTGAGGTGTGTGGTGTGTGGTGTGTGGTGTGAGGTGTGTGGTGTGAGGTGTGTGATGTAAGGTGTGAGGTTTATGGTGTGTGGTGTGAGGTGTGTGGTGTGAGTATGTGGTGTGAGGTGTGAGGTGTGTGGTGTGAGGTGTGTGGCGTGTGGTGTGTGGTGTGAGGTGTGAGGTGTGTCGTGTGTGGTGTGTGGTGTGTGGTGTGAGGTGTGTGGTGTGTGGTGTGTGCTGTGAACCTCTCACGCTATTGGTGGGGTAACATTTACCTCTTGATTAAAGTGTCTTTCAGCTCTCTCCCCTGTAACAGTACCTTTTCCATTTTGCAGTTAGTAAATAATTGGTGCGCTTGTACTTTGGGATCTTGTTACAGTCAAGTTTCTAACAACATTTCAACTGGTGCATACATCACGGTGGTGGTGTGTTGCTTTATAGTTCTATCAGTTTTCTGCACTTAGTAATTATTTTTCTTCTGCATAGAACATCCATTTCTCATTTCTCTTTCCTTTGCTTTTATCTTTTGATGTCATTATGGACTGGTTTATTTTATAATAAAATGTGTGAAAATCTATAACTGGTACTATTATTTTAGATGCCTAGTAACTACTAATATTACTTTAGATGCCTAGATGGTCCAAATATGGCCATTGGGGAACAGCTATTTCAGTGCAAAGCACACCCCTATCATGCTTTGAACACTTCTATGCTTTCTGATGTCATACACTCACTCTGGTCTTAATTCTGCCCAAGGTCTGGAATATGTATTCATTGTGGAAAACAGGAAAATATTTTAAAAACAAAGAAAAATGAAAATGTCTGCTAGATTCACCTAATATGGATATTAATATCATTATTTCATTGGCAACTTTGAAAAATTATTTTTCACATTGATTTTTTTGTTTGTTTGGGGTTTTGCTATGTATGAAATTGAACTTTGGATCTTATGCATGCTTGGTAAGCACTGCATAATTGAGTTACATCTCCAGTCCATGATATTGATTTCTTTTTTTTATATTGATTTCAATAAGGTTTTATTAATGGGATGAGGGGGTCAGAGCTACTTTTTAAAAGAGACATTACTATTCATTACACTTTATCAGCAAATTTGTCTGCTTTCCAGTCTTAACTTCAGAAAAAGAAGTCTTTTAAAAGAGAAAGATCCTACACATCAAATGGTCCCTTAATCAGCTCACCAGGAAGATCAGTGAAAAGTTTCTTCATTTGATGAATTTGGCAACACACACACACACACACACACACACACACACACACACACGATGGCAGGTACTTTAAGTCCCCATTGAAGGTATAATGTTAAATTAAATTAAGTAACTAAAGACTCCAAAGTCATGGAAGAACTAATCATGACATCTTGACTACAGATTAAAACTTCTTGTAGATATGAAGTAAAAATTCCAAACCCTGGTTATACCTCAACCCAACAAATACAGAGACTCCAGAGGGAGGGGATGATTCAGGCAGTAGTGTTTATACATTTCCGAGGTGACTGTAACAGGGAGCTAGCACATGGAACCACTGCTACAAAGTATGTGCAGCACCCTTTGTGGTGAAGGTCCTCCTAGGTAACAAATCACATGTTCTCACAGGGGCCTCATAAATAAAATAAGGGTAACAGTGACCTAATTCACTGAGAAGATATTAAAGAACTGTGGAATGCTATGCAAATTGTGAATAAATGATGACAAGGCTGGCGAAAATGGCTCAGGATACTTTTGCAGAGGACCAGGGTTCCATTCCCAGCATTCACATAGTGGCTAACATGGTCAGAAACTCTAGTTCCACGGGATCTGATGCCCTCTTCTGGCCTCTGTGGGCATTGCACAACATGTGTGCACTTCCCACATTTTGTGTAGGCAAAACACACATATAAAATAAATAAAAAGAAGAAAGGCAGGGCAATTGTGGAAAATAAAAAGTCCTCATTTTAGGCTGGGCGTGGTGGCGCATGCCTTTAATCCTAGCACTTTGGAGGCAGAGGCAGGCAGATGTCTGTGAATTCAAGGCCAGCCTGGTCTACAGAGTGAGTTCCAGGCCAGCTGGGGCTAGAGGGAGACCCTGTCTCAGGGAAAAAAAAAAAAGTCCTCATTTTAAAATGCATCATATACACCTAGCAATATGGCTAAATCTAAAAATCATTACACTGGTTTATAATGATAAAATACAAAGTAATTTATAAAGGCAAAGAGAAAACCAAAGGTCAAGCTTTCAGTGGTGGTGAAAATCTTCTGTGTTTTATGTTTTTCATTTGATGGATTTTTTTTACAACAGTCAAAATTCATGGAATTGGGGCTGGAGAAATGGCTCATCAGTTAAGAGTACCTGACTGCTCTTGCACAGGACACGGGTTCGATTCCAAGCACCTACAAGGCGGCTAAGATCCGTCTTTAAGCTGGGTGTGGTGGTGCAGGCCTTTAATCCTAGCAGTCGGGAGGCAGAGGCAGGTGGATCTCTGTGAGTTCAAGGCCAGCCTGGTCTACAGAGTGAGTTCCAGGACAGCTGGAACTACAGGGAGACCCTGTCTCAAAAAAAAAAAATCATGGAATTGTCTACTGGTTTATTGTTATATAAATAGGTCCTCAATGGAGTTCATAGGAGAAAAATAGATTACTAACAATGCATTTGGGAAAAGGTACAAAGGTGGAAGATTCTGTGTAAGTGAATTGGAAGAGCAGCTCTGGAATAAGCACTTGGCATCTGAGTGACAGGCCCACAGAGAGGTTGTGACAGCCATGGTACTTGTATATTACCAACTGGGAGGAGAGAAAGCGGAAGCCACTCACCCATCAGAAGCCGCGACTCTTACCATGTATTTTTCACTGCAGTTTTCGCTCTGGCAACATTTGTAGTTGTTATCATTTTCCAGTACAAGAAGGACAGTGGCTACTACGAGCATCTAGAAGAGGGAAAAGAAGCATCAGAAATGGCACACCAGTGCTCATTGGTTTGCCTGGTCAGAGAACAGTGAGTTCCAGCATAGACCCTGAGGTCAGGCAGACCTGGGTTCAAACCCCAGTTCCTTCCCTTTCTAGCTAAGTAAACTAAAAGGTCTTCTGTGAAATGCTGTTGAGAACTCACCAAGTGGTACTGTTAGGAGATCATATGTTGCAACATTTTAAGTTTAGTGATCAATTCACAGTGATTGACAAATACTATTACATTGTTTGCAATAACCAAAGCTAATGTTAAGGAGGAATCGATGGTGTGGACATGAGAATGCCATTTAGGGGAGCAAACTTGCATTTTCCACCCACTCAGTTGCTGAGGAGGAAGAAATAGCATTCAGCAGAGTTTATAGTCCGCCAGCCTCTCTCCGTGCACTGTCCTCTGGAAATGGAGGCAAGGGTTAATTGAAGCCATGTTTCTTTAAGTCAGCTTCTCTGCAATCAAAGGATCTCAGTTCAAAATCTCTGGCACGATACCTCTAATCCAGTCAAAAACAAAAAGAATCTGATGCATTCTACTCTTCTTTTTTTTGGAATCTTAGGCAAATGGCTAGAACATGAATTCCTTTATTATGATGGTTTCTGACTACGGCAGGTATGGACCATAGCTTATGAAAAATTCTCCGTCCATTCTTTGGTACTAACTCCCAAATTTGGTTTTATTTTTGATTATTTGTAGCCAACATCTCCACTCCCCAAATTCCTTCAGGTCTTGTTTTGTATTGCTCAATTTAATTGCTTATCTACATTTCTTCTTTTCTCCCGAGAGGATCCGATGCAGTTACAACAGTTCCCAAGAAAATGAAAAATAGAAAATGAATTATTCTTGCCACTTTTAAGTTTTACTTGAAATATAAACTGAGGAGCACTGTCTCTCTGTTCAACATCATTACAGATTTTAATGGACTATGGTTTAATCTCACTACTGTGCCTTACATCCTTGCCATTTATTACAATCGTATATTGAGAGAAGACAGATTCAGTATTATTAGAATATTGGTAAAAGTATTAGCTTAGACTTTTGGAGTCCTGTTTCTCAGGAATCCACTATGGAAAGAGAAATTTCTGGGGCTGGAGAGATGGCTCAGCTGTAAATATTACTGGCTGCTCTTGCAGAAGACCTGGGTTCAATTCCCAGCACCCATATTGCAGCTAACAATTGTCTGTAACTGTAGTTCTAGGGGAGCTGATGCCCTCTCCTGGCCTCTGTGGGCATTGCATGACACGGATGCTCTTGCACAGACAATACACTCACACAGATAAAAAATAATAAGTAAAATATTAAAAGAAGAGAGATTTTCTTCTTGGTCTGCTTTAAAACAATTGCAGTGACTCAAGAATAATGGAGGAAAATTACCCACAATTCCACCATCCTCACATTTTGAGATATTTAGTTTCTATGCTTTCTCAAGTCGTTTCACTTATTATTTGTAATAAGTTATCCAAACTTGTCTTATTTTATCCACTTAATATAAAATGACATATATCATGTATGCTGTTATATCTTCATAATTACAATTTATCCCTGTATGAAGAGACTCCGCTACATTTTTTCCAACCAATACACTACTAGGATGCTTTTTCCTACTTATCGACTATTATAAACAATGCTATCACAAACATCTTTACATATAGCTCTTTCCTTGTTTTTGATTATTTCCTAGGAATGAAGAATGAGTTTTAGGATTACTGAGTTAGAACACATAAGTGTTTTCTTGAAATTCCAAACTCTTCTAAAATTTTGCACATATTTGTAGCGACACTAACATTAATTATGAACTTCAACAGTGTTAGGCATTAATATTAAAGTCTAGCAAGTTATTATGGAGAACCAAAATGAAATAAAAACTAAATGAAAATTATTTTATTCAGATATAAAATTTAAACACCCATAAAGATATATAGCTAGACTATGAATTTTCTTCAATATTTCTTAGTAAACTTACAGTGCAGGATGTATTGTTTTCACAATACGATTACCAGGAAAAGTGTCTTTTCCTCTGAGTTGACAGCATGATTTACTATCGTTATTTTTAAAGAACACAAAGTCATCAGGAAAGTAATCATGGATTCTTAATATTGGTCATTTGATTTCATAGAACCATATTCCATTATTAGAGATACGATGTAGGAGTATTTCATGATGACACAGCCCATTCTTAACTAAGTATTCATAAATACAGCAGTTACTAGGTACTTACTATATGTCTGTCTTTGTTCTGGATACTTTATATGATTATATTTAATCTCTAAAACGACCTTAAAAAGTAAATGTCATCATTCGTATTTTTAAAATGAGGACACCGAGGGTCAAAGTTCTTTGAGCAATGCGTCAAAGGTCTCCTGGCCTAAATGACAGTTGGATTTGAAGGCAGGGTTGACTGGATTTTCACGTCTCTGATTTCTGTGCTGTTCTAAAGCGTCAATCTGCCCTCCAGTTAGAGAACTCGTGCGTGCAGACAGAAAATTCATCTGGAAAGAGTAATGCCACTGGAGATTACAGAGCTTAAATTGATACAGGGGGCCCACAATATTTTCCAGCAAAATATTATTCTGGGCCAGTGTCCCATAAACTTTCATAAGGTCTTATTTCCTGCATTGCTAAAGTTACATTGCTGAGTAGATTATTAAAAGCAAAGCTACACCTTAAATCCAAAGGACTACCCAACCCCACACACTCATCTTCCAGACCTTAAACTAAGATTCATAGATGATTTTCCATTATTCATTTCTTTATGCACAAGGCAATTCTTAGTAACAATGCCCATTTCTGGAATCCAAGTCTCCAAAGCCACACTTACCATGATACCTGAGAAACAGATTCCTTCAAAATACCACACGTAGTTGGTGAGCTTATTGCTGGACGCATAGGAAGTTTGCCCATTTGGGAAATACAATAAGATATTCACAATTATACTCCAAAGCGCAAGGAGAATCAGCAGACAGCTTAGGCAGCCTCCACATTTCCGACACCCCATTGCGCCCTGCAGATTTCAAGAGTACACGATTACATAAAGCCGCTCTCTCTTCCTACCTGTCTTTTGTTTCCTTTGAGATTACCTACCAATTTCTGGATCAGAGCCCTTCACTTCATATTCATTAGGAGCCGATAGAGACTCGGACTGGAACTGTGGCTGACAATCTCAGTGTGAAAGAATGGTTTACCATTTAGAGAACAATAGACAATGATCAGCGTCTGAAGAGCTGAGCTGGTCTTCATCCTGTGCCAAAGGAATGCGGTGTTTTTCACTGCTTTTCAAAGTAAGTCATTTTCCCCTGGATTACTGAAGGCTGTGACCCTGAGTATGTTTTAAGAAGGAAGTTGGGGTGGGGGCTGAAACTAAGTCTGGCAAATTTCATCCAACAATACAGAGAATATTAAAGCAGAATTTACCAAACAGACTTATACTAGAACATAGTTGGTTAAGACACCCAGGTTTTACCATACCCTTCACTTACTGGTCTTCACCACAGTTCAAACTGAAAGGGACATGAGAAGGACTGAGAAAGGAAAACAGCACACCACAAACACTCGTGATTTGACTGTACAGCTTTCCTTCCAAATATTCACACCTATCATCTCTATCTATCTGAAAAATAATATCAGACATAAATACATGTCTTTTATAGCTAAGGAAAAAGAGAAGGGATCATTTGATTAAATTTATATGAGCAATGAGTTCCACACAACAATTGAGGATTCTACATTGTTGCCTTAAATTCAAAGATCCCCAGATCTTCGTTAATGACGATGACATGAGGACAGAATTGTGTAGGAGAGCCTCGTCAGCAATGCACCAGAAACTGTGGACAGCAGTGGGTTAGAGGTCAAGAACCATTTCCACTCTTTTCTGCAGGGACTTTAGTTGACTTAATATTATTACATCTTAACTTCCCCAGCTGTAAAATGAGAAAAAAAAAATCCTTTCCAAAAAAGGATAAAGTGAAGATTAAACAAGATGGTGTGTGTAAAACAGCTTTGGATGCAGTGGTAAATGTGAGCCATGGTTAATTTATTTCCTGTGGTACTGGGAATGGAACCCAGGCATGGCAGACAAATGCTGAGGTATAAGCCCAGCTCAGGAACCATCATCAATAACAAAAAGGGAATTTAAAGTCTTAATAGCATAATTGTCAAAATAGTAGAGAACTCAGAGGAAAGTGTTTTGTTATTCTTTTTAAAAATTTTTTATTTATTATTTTTTATGTGTATGAATGTACTGTCTACATGTAGAATGGTGCACCCATGTTGTGCAATGCCACAGAGGTCAGAAGATGGCATCGGATTCCCCTGGAACTGGAGTTAAAGATGGTTCTTAGCTGCCACCTGGGTGCTGGGGATCAAACCCAGGGCCTCTCCAAGAGCAGTCGGCACTCTTAACCGCTGAGCCATCTCTCCAGCCCCTGTGTTTTGTTATTCTTATCTAAACTCAGAACTCTGTATCATGAAGTCTTAAAATCTTGATCCTAGGAATATTTACATTTCATGTTACTATATTCCCCAAACTGTTGATACCTTATAATACATGTGCTTTTAATTCAACAGAATAAAATTTTATTTTATAAGAATCATTTAAAATTATGCTTTTTAAAGAAAATTGAGATAGTTAGAGACTTTTTTGGAGTCAAGCAAAATACTAGAAACTGGTGGTCTTGTACTGTTCTGAAGGGTTTCCTTGGTATCCCTCTATGGGTGTGATTTTATTTTTTTCTAGTACTTTTTTTTTGTCTAACTCCATCAAAAAAGTCTAGGAGTTTCTTCAAAGGACATAGCAATATCCTAAAATCATATTTATTAATATTCTTGGAATAACTGGAAAGAAAATAGCATTTTAGTTTAATATTTCTCCAGTCCTTCCTGTGTTCTAGACACTTCTAAAAGCAAAAAGGGAATCAATGAATACAACCCAAATCTGGGGCTGAGGAGATAGCCCAGCTGGTACAGTGTTTGCTGTGCAGACAAGAGAACCTAGGTTCAATCCCAAGAACCCACATTCAAAAAGCTAGTTGTGGTAGTACTTGTAGTTTTAGAGCTGAGGAGGTAGAGATGAGTGGGTCCTGGGGGTTGCTGGCCAGACAGTATCATCTACTCAGCAAGTTTTAAGCCATTGAGAGACCATGTCTCACAAAACAAGGAGATGACTCCTGTGTTAGCTAGCTGTAGTTGTCAACTTGACATACTTGGGAAAAAGGAACCTCGATTGAGGAATTTCCTGTCTTGGATTTGCCTGTAGAATGTCTGTGAACTATTCTCTTAATTGGTAATCCATGCAAGAGGGCCCAGTCTAAGGTGGGCAGTGCCATCCTTAAGCAGGTGGGCTGAGGTTGTTTTATGTAAAGTATCTGAGCAAGCCAATAAGCAGCACTGCTCCATGGTCTCTGCTTCAGCTTCTGCCTCTAGGTTCCTGCCTTGAGTTCCCGCCCTGGCTTCTTGACATCACATAAGCCAAATAAACCCTTTCCTCCCCAATTTGGTTTTGGTCAGTGTTTTATCATGCAATAGAAAGCTACATAGGACAATTCCTGAGGAACAACACCTATGAGGTTTCCCTCTGGCCTCCACATGCATGTATACACATGTGCATGTATATATACATGTGTGAACACATACATTCTCTCTCTCTCTCTCTCTCTCTCTCTCTTTCTCTCTCTCTCTCTCTCAACAACCCATATCCTTGCCTTTATGAAACTTCCACTTTACAAGGGTGGAGACTCACATATAGCATACCAGGTAGTGAGGACTACATCTAAAATGAACTAGGGAAGAGAAATTAGATGTACCAAAGAATAAAAGTGGGTATCTAACTCCAAACAGGGTAAGGAATGACCTACCAATGTGTGACATTTGAATAAAAATTTCAAAGAGGTACAGGTGTGATTCATATGGAGAATCTAATGCAAATTGTTACAGGCATTAGAGAACAGAAACTGCAAAAAAGCCTTGAGGTAGAAGTTAGCATGACAATGAGATCACTGTAGCTCAGCCAAGAAAGAAGGGTGAAAGGAGTAATAACAAAGAGTAAGTTTTATTACTAGCATGCATTATTTGTGGGCAATAACAGCTTTCACGGTGACATTTGCTCACATGTGTGCACTGCATTTTGACCACACTGGCTTCTGCTTCGAGTTTCTGTCACTTCTGCTGCTGTCTGCCGCTGTCCAACTAGTGTCTTTTCTATGTAACTTTTTTCTTTAAACTATAAAGTTTAATATCATATACATAAATTGTGACCAAGATTTCCTTCCCAAACAGATTCTGTATAAAAATATACATTTACTAAAATTTATTTTAATTATATAGTAATAGTCTAATTTAACAAAAAAATCATGATTTTTAATATTATTAATTAATTAATTAATTAATTAATTTTATGTGTATGAGTGTATTGCTTGCATATATGTAAGTATACCCATGTCGTACAATGTCCGAAGAGGACAGAAGAGGGTGTTGGATCCCCTAGAAGTAGAGTTACAGATGGTTGTTAGCTACCATGTAGGTGCTGGGATTTGAATCTAGGTCTTCTGCAAAAGAAACCAGTGCTGCTAAACACTAAGCTCTTCAAAATATTCTTTTTTTTTAATTTTATTCATTTATGTGTGTCCTAGTTTGTGTTCCATTGCTGTGACAAAACACTCTGACCAACACCAACTTGGGGAGGAAAGGATTTATTCAGCTTACAGCTCCCGGGTCACAGTTCATCACTTAGGGAGCCCAAGGCAGGAACCCAGGGCAGGAACCTGAAGGCAGGAGCTGAAGCACAAGCCATGGAGGAATGTTGGTCACTGGCTTGCTCACTACTGGCTTGCTCTCTGGCTCATGCCCAGCCTGCCTTCTTATACTGTCACTGCTCAACAATCAAGACAATACACCACAGATGTGGCCACAGGCCAATCCAATGGAGCCAATTCCCCAACTGAGGCTCCCTCAACCCAGGTGTGTCAAGTTGACACCAAAGCTATCCAGCACAATGTGTATGAATGTACTGTTCATGTAGGTTTTGTGCACCCGCGTCTTTGCACCGCCTCGGAGGTCAGAAGAGGGCATCAGATTTCCCTGGACTGGAGTTAAGACGGTTCTTTAGCCGCCATGTGGTGCCGGGGATCAAACCCCCGGTTCCCTCTGCATTGAGCAGTCGGCACTCTTAAACCCACTAGGCCATCTCTCCATCCCCCCAAACATTATTTTATATTATAACTCTGACATAATTCTCTAGCCCCTCAAGTATCTTTTAATATAAAAACTTATATTAACTTTGTTAATTTATACGGGGTTTTTTTTGTTACGTGTTAAGATCTTTTGTGGGCTGAGAGATGGCCTCAGCGGTTTAAGCCGCCGACTCCGCTCTTCCAGAGGACCCGGGTTCGATCCCCCAGCACCCACATGGGTGAAAACCACCTGAAACTCCAATTACAGGATAACTCCAGTTCCAGGAGAACTCCCGTTCCAAGGGATCGAAAACCCTCTTCTGAACCCCCCCCTCCCCCCCCCCTCCGCGCATGGACACGACACGGGTGCACAGCTGCATGTCAGACAGTACATCTACCACCAGACAGACATAAATAAATAAAAATAATTAAAAAAAAAGAATCTTGTTTTTTTTAATATTTTTTATTTATTTTTATTTTTATTTTTTGTGTGTATGAATGTACTGCCTGCGTGTAGGTTTGTGCACCCGTGTTGTGCAATGCAGCGGAAGTCAGAAGAGGGTCTCAGATTCCCCTGGAACTGGAGTTAAAGACAGTTCTCAGCTGCCATGTGGGTGCTGGGGATCAAACCCGGGTCCTCTGCAAGAGCAGTCGGTGCTCTTAACCGCTAGGCCATCTCTCCAGCCCAAGGATCTTTTGAAAAAATTTTTGTGACAGCATATATGAGCATAGTTTTAGCACCATTTCCATCCCTCCCAGTCCCCTCCAGCACCTCCCAAGTCCTCTATACCCCTTCTCAATTTCCTGCTCCTTCCTTTTTTATTGTTACATATACATGCATACATTTACATATATGTGTATACAATACACTAAGTCCATTCAGTGGTGCTCTTGTTCACCTGGGTTTAGGACTGCCCACTGGCATTAGATATGCTCTCAGGGAGTTATTCCCTGGAGTAAACTGATCCTCCCTTGCTAGGAATCCATTGATTGCCTGCAGCTCTTCAACTTGAGGTGGGACCCATTGAAATTTCTCCATCTACCTTGAAATTTCCCTATCTACCTTGAAATGTCAACTGGTTTGGTTATTATTTGCAGTTCTTGTTAGACTACCATATTGTGGAGAATAAGAGTAATTTTTAGCAGAATATGGCTTATTTTTTAAAAAATTTCAGCAGACTTACAAATATCTTTTTATTTATTTATTTTTAACTTTTATTTTTGACAAGTTCATTCATGAGTACTGTGTTTATAATTCCCTTATATCTCCTATCCAACTCCCCCCACATCCCCCATTCCCTCTTACTTTGTGACCTGCTCCTTGATTATTATTGTTACACACACACACACACACACACACACACACACACACAAGGGGGGGAGAGAGAGGAGGGGAGGGAGGGAGAGCTACTAGTTCATTTCGCTGATCACTTGGATTAGATAACCCATTACAGAGCTTGTACTTCATTGCTCCCTCCGCAGTCACTGATTGCCCGTAGCTCTGTGGGACCTTATGAAATTTTCCCTACTGGCACGTCAGCAGGTGTTGTTACTATGGCTTAATGTTTTTTATTTATTTGTTTCTTTGTTTGTTTGGGGCTTTTTGGTGATAGGGTAGCCCTGTTTGGCCTGGAACTCACTATTGGCCTAGAACTCAATATGTGGATCAGATTGGCCTCAGTCTCACAGAGATTCTCCTGCCTCTGCCTCCTGAGTGCTGTTCCACCATGCCCAGCTGGCTTAATGTTTTAAAAGGCTCACTCTGTGGTGAATAGATGATGAAAGGTAAAGGAGATGGGATCTGAAGCCAGTTCCACAATCCAGGCAGGATAGTGACTCAGGTCCTCCTGGGAGAAGCAGAGATGGTGAGAAGAAGCTGGATTCTCGATGTATTTTAGAGTCAGAGCCAGCAAGACAGTGTGTAAGATAAAGAGAATAAGCAAAGAGAAGTAGTAGCTAAGTAGGTAACTTAGAGTGTGAGCAACTAGAAGAATGAACTTGTCACTAAGCTAAATGCTAAGACAACCAGACAAATAGGATTAGGAGGAGAAATGTGATGTGGTCAGTTTCAAGCATGCTGAGTTTTGAGATACTTGTTAGACGTCCAGTACCTCTGAGGCAGTTGGATATACAAATTTGAGGTTCAAGGGAAAAGCCCGAGATAGAACATAAACATGACTATTGTCAGTGATATCTATTTATTAAATATTTTAATTAATTTATTTATTATTAGTTTTATGTGTGTGAGTGTACTGTCTGCATGTAGGTTGGTGTATCCGTGTCATGCAATGCCGCGGAGGTCAGGAGAGGGTGTCAGATTCCCCTGGAACTGGAGTTAAAGAAGGTTCTTAGCCGCCATGTGGGTGCTGGGGATCGAATCCGGGGCCTCTGCAAGAGCAGTCGGCACTCTTAACTGCTGAGCCATCTCTCCAGCCCCCTGTTAGTGATATTTAAAGTAATCACGGAATGTGTGGCTAGAAGAGAAGACTGTGGACAAATTCCTGGGCAGTTCAGAGCTGAGTCTGAGGACCAGACAAAGCCACAGAAACTGAGAGATGATCTGTGAGTCACAAGGAAAACCAAGAGCTCATTCTAGGAGTTGAGTTTCTATGACGAAGTTGTCAGCTGAGCGATGGCTGCCATAGGGTGAGTGATGGGGAAAGGACAATTGACCCTTGGGTTCAGCAACATGGAGTCAGCAGTGGCTCTGAGGAGAAAGGTCAGTCCACTGAGACCAAGGTCACTAGAGAATAGGAAGATTAGAGATAAGAGAGGTAACTCTCTGGGGAGAGGTTTGCTGTATGAGAGGGAAGAAAAACGGAGCAGTAACTAGAGGGGAATTGGGAGTCGAGGAAAACATTCAGAGGAAAACAACGCCTTTGTACACTGTTGAGGATGGAGGAAAAGAGACCAAGACTGACAGTTTACGACAGAGGGGAGAATCACTGGGTTAGCATTCCTGAGCTGTGAGAAGGTACGCACAGAAGCAGCTGGGCTTAGATGGCAGCAGGGGCCAGGGTCCCAGTAACCCAAGGAAGACAGTTTTGGAGGTGGTATATAAGAACTTGAGAAGTCTTCTGTTTTCTCAGTGGAACAGGGAGCAAATTTATCAGCTGAGAATAAGGATGGGGACCAAGCTGAGCAGAGAGAGAGAGAGAATTGGAGAAAATATGAAGGAGGAGGGGAGGAGAGAGTAGAAAAAAAAAGAGGTGTGAGAAGATAAGAAAAGGGAAAATGAGAAGCACACCAGGGCAGTGTGCCAGGCACTGGAGGTGAGCATGAGACGACAAAGACAGTAGAAGAAACCACTGGGTCTTCAGATTAGGATAATAGGGAGCCACTCTCAAGAAGTCAGTTCAACCTGAATTTGGATTTGGCCAATCAAGTATCATGAAGAGAGAGATGGGCAAAGGATTCAAGACAATGGCCATAGTGGTGGACTATGGAATTCATTAATCTGACTAAAAGAGGATAACACTTTTTAAAAAGTGGGTGTATTAGTCAGTTTTCTGTTGCTGTGATAAAGCACCATGACCAAGGAACTTATAAAAGGAAGAGTTTATTTGAGCTTACGATTGGCGGTTCCAGGGAATTAGAGTCCATTGTGGTGGGAGGCATGGCGGCTGGATCTGGAGCAGCAAACCGAGGGTCACATCTCGCAAACAGTACAGGAAACAGAGAGGGCAACTGTAGACCACAGAGGCTTGTTAAAACTCACTAAGCCTGCCCCCAGTGACACACTTCCCCCAGCATGGCCACACCTTCTAAGACCTCCAAAAACAGCGCCACCAACTGGAGACAAACGTCTGAATACCTAGAGCCTATGGGGGACACACACTCAAATCACCACAGTGGGAGTATTTATAAGTTATGCATCCCACAGCAAATGAAGCATTACTGGGTTTAGTAGCAGAAAGAGAGTGAGAAAGATAGGAAGTAGTGAATGAGCTTGAGAGGCTTGAGAGTAAGATTATAGAGAGGATTCAGGACCTGTGAAGGCAAAGCCTGCAAGTGTTATGAGCTGAACTCTGTCCCTTTGAAATTCACATGTTGGAATCCTAATCTGTATAACCTCAAATAGGACTAGATTGGTGATAAAGCCCTCGGAGATTGAGTTAAAATGAAGCCAGAGGGTGGGCTGCCTTCCAAACAGACGGGTGTCCTTACAAAAAGAAGAAACTCAAACACAAAAGACATACCACCTGTGCGTGGATGGCAGTTCATGCAAGGACACCACGGGAGGATGGCCACCCGCAAGCTAACACAGGGGCCTCAAGAAAACAACCAAACCTGTCAGCACCTCACTCTGGCTAGGACTTTTAGCCACCAAGGCTATGAGACAACAGGTAACTGCAGCTTAAGTCACAGTCTGTGATACTTTGCTGTAGCAGTCCTTAGCAAAGTGATCCAGACTGCCATCCTGGACCTGAATAGCCACGGGAGGGTGGAAGGCAAGGGACCGGAAGCAAGGCCCTGGAAGGTTCAGGGACTGGAATGATCCTTTACAAAGAACCTTAAAATCCACAATGGGGGCCAAGGAAATTTTAAAAAGACTAAGCACACCCCAGAAAGCCAGGAATTAAAAACTCTGGTTAAACTCTGAACTCTGAGGATCGCAAGGAAGAAACATATCTTTGCTGAGGGAGGAGAGGGTGGAAACAGCCAGTCTTGAAATTTACATATCTTAGGATAGTATCAGCAGCATTCCAGTTCTCTGTATTAAGTTTAAAAGAATGAAATTTTGGGTTTTTTTTGTTTTGTTTTGTTTTTTCTTGGTCTTTTCGAGACAGGGTCTCCCTGTAGCCCCAGCTCTCCTGGAACTCACTTTGTAGACCAGGCTGGCCTTGAACTCACAAAGATCCGCCTGCCTCTGCCTCCCAAGTGCTAGGATTAAAGTTTTGTTTTCTTTTGTTTTGTTTTGTCTTTTTGAGACAGGGTCTCCCCGTAGCCCCAGCTGGCCTGGAACTCACTATGTAGACCAGGCTGGCCTTGAACTCAAAGAGATCCACCTGCCTCTGCCTTCTGAGTCCTGGTATTAAAAGTGTGGGCCACCATACCCTGTGCCCAGCTGAGTTTTTTTTTTTTTTTAATTTCTGTATGTGTATGAATGTACTGTCTGCATGCAGGTTTGTGCATCCATGTCGTGCAATGCCGCGGAGGTCAGAAGAGGGTCTCGGGTTACCCTGGAACTGCAGTTCTCCTAGAATTGGAGTTACAGATGGTTCTCAGTCACCATGTGGGTGCTGGGGATAGAACCTGGGTCCTTTGCAAGAGCAGTCGGTGCTCTTAACCGCTAGGCTATCTCTCCAGCCCATAGAGGGTTCTTATTACCAACATCATATATTTTGGAAAGAGTAATGAAGAATACATTTTGTTCACATCATCTTGTAAAAGTGCCTTGGCTTTTTGGAATTTTCTGTGTCAGAGATAGGTTGTCATTCTCAGCAAGGCTCTCCTTTAGAACAATTATCAAAACTTGACATACACTGAATATATCTTCTATGTGCCACAGGCTGCATTTCCACAAGTATTGAAACAAACAACCTCCCCACCCCCCCTAACTAATTTTTAAAATAACACTAAGAGCATTATTAACCCTATTGTACTTAGGAACAAGTAAAATGGATCTAAGAAAAAAAAATTAAAATTTGCTCCAGAAGTAGAAGTTGAGCCTGAGACATTTGTATTCTTTGGAATATTTTATCATGTTTACATTTACCAGATACATTTCCACACACTGAGCCTTCCTTCATCATTGCAACTAAGCTTAATGAAGAGATTCTGCTTCAGTGGTAGTGGCTGCCTGGGACGTCTTTCTGAAAGCTGCTGGCTTTGGTGGGACGCACTTTCAGGCCAGATAGATTACCTAGATAAAACGAATAACAGCTGCTTTGGCCATGGGGTCAGGGAAGGACAATGTGCACAGCTAATTCTTGAGGTCTTGGTCAACCCCCAAATGGTGCCTCTAATGATGGTTTCATGTCACTGGCGGTGAACCGTTGAGGGGACATATGTGGCAATTGTCTTTTGGAAGGCTGTTCAGCAGGAACAGAAGTAAATGAAGAGACTGTATACCTGAAAACTCATCATCAGATTATTGAAAAGGGAAGCTGAGCAATGAATTTCCTTTTCTTTGGTTATCTCATTAGTGAAAATATCTAATGAAGTCTCCCCAGGGAACTGGAACATTTGCTTAATTTCAATCCTAAAAAAATGAGTTTAGGGGCTGGAAAGATGGCTCAGCTGTTAAGGAGCATGAGTTTGGCTCCTAGCCCCCATGCCAGGAAGCTCACAACCACCTGCAAGTTCAGCTCCTGGGGATCTGACATCTGTTGTCTTCCAAGGGCACTGGACTCCTGGTGGAGTGCTTACATGTACATACCACAGACACACATACATTTGTATAATTTAAAATGTTAAAAATTGGGGCTGGAGAGATGGCTCAGCGGTTAAGAGCACTGATTGCTCTTGCAGAGGACCTGAGTTCGATTCCCAGCACCCACATGGTAGCTGAAAACTGTCTTAACTCCAGTTCCAGGGGAATCTGACGCCCTCTTCTGAACTCTATGGCGTTGCACGACATGGGTGCACCAACCTACATGCAGACAGTACACTCATACACATAAAAAATAAATAAAAAAAATTAAATAAAAAAATGTTAAAATAAATTGTTTATAAAAAGAAAAACAAGCTGGGCATGGTGACACATGCCTTTAATCCCAGCACTCAGAAGGCAGAGGTAGGCATATCTTTGTGAGTTCAAGGCCAGCCTGGTCTATATGGCAAGCTCCAGGCCAGCTGGGACTAAAGGGAGACCCTGTCTCAAAAACAAAAAACAAAAAAAAAAATCAATATTTTAACCTTTTGCTGGAAAAAACCAGATGCTTGTAAACACCGTCCTTGATGCTATTTACCTTCAGTAAACTCCCAATTTTCTTGCCAAAGAATTCTTACTAAATTAGGTTTTTCTTGCAGGTCTCCAGTAACTGATAAGAGTACTGAGATCCTGGGCTTATTGGCTGTTTCCCGTTTCAGCTTCCTGTTCTCAACAGTCAAGCTGAGGAAATCCGCAGGATGCCTGCTACGCAGGGACTTGATAATCCAGGAGGAAGCACTTTACCTAAAATAAACTTGGTGTGTGGCTTGTGAGTCACTCTAGAGTCAGCTAATGTCTGATCCTGGAATTGGTCCTACAGGTGTTGGGAAGGGGGAAGAAGTAAGCATCTGAAATTAGTTTATCAAAACGAAAAGGCAGAAAAGGCTAATATTTAGAGAAAAAATTCATCCTGAGTTCAATGTAGATGAATGGATTTCTTCCAGTGGCCATAGGTCCAAAGTCTTGGACAGGGTCCAGTTCATGCACTCCCTGGTGGTGAGTGTCTGCTGAAAAACACTTTTCACAAGCAGACCAGCAGCTGTGTAAACAGAAGTGGACTGTGTGGATATTGTCTTCCTTGTTTTTTTGTGCTTACGATTCTTTCTCTAGAACTGTCTAGCCCCAAATGTCTACAGTGCTGTCAGACTCCAGGTTTATCAGTAGCTAATGGGGACTATCTCGTATTTTGCTTACTGAGAGAAGGAAACTGTTAGATCTGGGCGAGGAGATAGAAGGGGAAAAAATCAAAGCCTGGGCCCGCTTAAAC
Source organism: Rhizomys pruinosus (assembly GCA_009823505.1). Lineage (NCBI taxonomy): Eukaryota > Metazoa > Chordata > Mammalia > Rodentia > Spalacidae > Rhizomys > Rhizomys pruinosus. The sequence continues at coordinate 191,773 of VZQC01008169.1, forward strand.
GGTATTGGTGTAGCAGTGAATGAAGGACTGGGTGGAAACTAGACCGAAAAGGTGCTTTCCAAAACTATACTAAAATATCCAAGGAGTAAATCCCAGGTGCGCATGTGAGGGGGTTGGGTGGGGGGTGGGGAAATGTGTATGGGGTGCATAAAGCCGAGGGGAAGACATGGAGTCTGTGTTTGGTAATGTCAACACCCCGGGTGGGCCAGGTAGGTAAGCCAGGGGAAAAGGCCGGGGTCCAGATGCCAAGCATAGAAAGGTAAAAAGGAGGGGAGGAGGGGGGAAGGGGGGGAAGGTGGTGGAGGGGTGGGGTCGGGGAGGGGGGGGGAGGGATGTGTATTGGAGGGGTTTGTCGCGTGGTTGGGGAAGTCAGAGAAAGAAGAGGGGTTGCGAGGAAAAGCCGGCGGTGGACAGGGGGAAACTGGTGGTGAGTAATTTCGGGAAAGTGGGAGGGGGGAGGGGGGAGTGGCCCCGCGGTTGTTGTGTTCCGGTAATGTGAGGGGGGGAGAAATATGGGGGATGGAAGCTACTGGAAAGGAACATAAACATGGGGTGCAGGGAGGGGGAAACGGGGGAAGCACGGGGGGGGGGGGGGGAAAAAATAAGGGTTGGTAACAAGAGTAGAAAATCCGATTTATGGGTGAATGTGAGTGTCAAAAAAAAAAAATTAAAAAAAAAAAAAAAAAAAAACCGGGAAAAAAAAAAAAGAAAGGGAAAGACCGAACGAGGGGGGAACGGGGGGGGGAGGGGGAACAGCGGACCGGGGAAGGGGGGGACCCCACACCCTTTCCCCTCTAGCAGTGGTTCTCTCATTTCTCACATCCTTTTTCAAACCCGACATTCCGTGCTTATACAGATCGGCACTTTCTTGGGGTTGATATGGAGAACTTCTGGGCTCTATCTTACCTCTGTACTTTTTTTGCTTTTCATTTGTCATCAGAATCTGAACGCAAAATGCAGCTAATCTATCACAACACACACAGTCTCAAAAGGGAAGGTACTCAAAGGATCACGATCATTTTACGACCAAAAGGGAACACAAGAAAGAATAGATAGTGAAAAGGGAAATGGAGAGGAGGGGTAAAGATATAGACAGAAAGAAATAAAGAAAGAAAAAAAAGAAAGGGGGAAAGAAAGAGGAAAAAGAGGAGGGGGGGGGGGGGGAAGGCGAAGGGGGGGGGGGAAAAGGGGGGGGGGGGGGATAACGAGGGGGCGGGAACAAGGGGGCCAGCGTTAGGAAAAAGATGTACGGCAAACGGGCTAGAAGCAGGTTGCTGGAAAAGCGTAAACTGCGAGAGTCGTGAAAAGTACCAGGGCGGGAGACGAAGCGGAAAGGGAGGGGGGGAGGGGGGAAAGAAAAAGCATCGTCACGAGAAGGAGTGGAAAAGAAGAAACAAGGTGGTGTGTGAAGCCCGGGGAAGATGGTCGGGGAAAAAGGGGGGGAGGTAGGGGGGGAAGAAAGGGGGGGGGGAAAAACGAGGGAAGGAGAAAGGGGGGAGGGAAAAAAAGAGGAGGAAGGGAACAAAATGGGAGAGCTCGGGGGAAAAAAGTCTAGGGGGGAACCGTAAAAAGAACAGAGTCGGAACAACTTTCTGGGACCGCGGTATACCTCAAGAAAATGGGGGCGAGCAGGGGGGCGAAGAGGGCAGTAAAAAAGTCGTATGCGAAGGAAAGCGGAGGGGCAAAGCAAGATGTAAAAAAAAAAGTGCCTAGAAAAACAAAAAGTAAGTATGGGGGTAAAAAGGGGAAATTACGAAGCCCCCTGGTGGGAAAAAAAAAATCGAATTGTAAGGGAATGGCTTGGCACAATAGTAAGGGAATTCAAGGGGCACGGGGGCTAGCGTCAAAAAGTAAAAGAAGTAGTACCTGAATAGCGCGCTGATAAAGACCAGATCGGGAAGCGGAGAAAAGGGTCAAGAAAAAAGTGGGGGGGAAACCTGTAGGAGGGGGGGAATCATCGGAAAGAGCCGGGTAGCGGCAAGTGGGGGGAAGAGAGTCATCTCAAGGGGAAGGGTAAAAGGAAGGGTTTGCATAACAAAAGGGGGGGGAGTATGGGTGTGGGGGTAAAAAATCGCCCTGATGGGGGGGGAAGGGCATAAGTAACGGGTAGGATGTATGTGGATGTGGGAAGAAAACGGGGTGAGGGAGAAAGGGAAGGGGAAAGGGGAGGGAGAAAAGGGAAAGGGGGGGAAAGAAAAAAAAAACAAGAAAAAAGGGGAACTAGAACTGTTCAAACAGGAGGAGTGTCAAAGCTCTGGGGGTCCGCCGAAAAGTGGGTAGTTTCGAGGGTAAATGATAGGTACCGGCCCAAAGCCAATAGAACAAACGGGTCATACAGGAAAATTGAACACCGCAAAAGTGAACAGAGTGGTGACGGTGATGAATATAAAGGGATAAAATACACAAAACCTGACAACACAGAAGAGGGCAATGTGAGAGGGAAAAATTAGACGTAGAAAGAAAGGAAACCAATGGTAGAAAGACAATCGTGGAGAACCCACAAGACAAACATGTGACATAAGCAAAAGGGGACAAGACGGCGAAAACAAGCTTGTAAAGGGAAAGGGAAGAAACTGGCTCAATAAAATATAGAACAAAAAAACGCGTAATAGAAGAAAGGAAGGAAAAAAGGGAGAAAGGGGGAAGAAAAAGAAAAAAAGAAAAAGGAAAAAAAAAAAAAGGAAAAGAAAGGGAAGAAATCAAAATTGGAATCCCCGGCAGGCCAAACCTTGGGGAAAATAAAAAAGTACGGTCACGAATCGCGTAGGAACCGACAATGCGCGAAGAAGTCAAAAGAGGGAAAAAAGGAAAGGAGAAAGCAGAAACATAGGATAATAACAACTTCTAAAAGGGGAACGGACGGGGGGGGAACGAGGCATAAAAGATGCGGAGTAGAGGGAGGACGCCGGATCGGAGGGGGGAAAAGGGGGGAAGAAAAAAGCGTATGGGGAAAAAGGAAGTAATTTGATTAGAGGTGGGGGCGAGCTTATAGGTGGAATAGAAAGAAGATTAAGGGTGTAATGGGAGGGGGAAGGAAAATGGAGGATGACCTAGAAAAAGGAGAGGGGGGGGGGGGGAAAAGACGGGTAAAGAAGATTAAGGTTATAAGGCACGGGGGGGTTCCAAAATTCGGCACAGGGGGGGTGACATCGAACCAGGGGGAAGAGAGAAAAAAAGGGGGGGGGGGGGGAGGAAGGACAACAAGCCGACACAGAGGACGAGGCAGAGCGAAGGGAACGAAGCGCCCATGGGGCCTGGTTGCCGAACAAAGGAAGAATCGAGAGAAACCGGAAAGGAATGCTCGGAACAAAGCAGATGTTAACCTCAGGGGAAAAACGAGGGGGGGGTAACTGGGAAAAGGGTGAAGGGTTGGGTGAGAAAGCCTCATGCGGGAAAATGGCCGGGAAGACGCGGGAAAGAATGGGGCCGTTCGGAAGGAGAGGGGGCGGGCGGCGGTGGGGGGGGGGGGGGAAGGGGTTAGGAAGGTGACAAAAGTGGGCCGCTCGGGCGGACCGGGCACAACACTAAGGGGTGAAAAGGTGGGTGCAGCGCCCCGCCATGGGAGGAATGGAAAAGAAAAGAAAAGAGGAGAAGGGACAGTGGAGTGCGCCTTTATGGGGGGGGGGGTGGGGTTTTTGGGGAAGGAAGGATTAATGGAGGAGCCTTAGGGGCTGAAGGAAGCCCAGAATCTGAAAGGGGAGGGAAAAAAATGGGGGGGGAATTCGGACGTGACATATGGGAGGATGACCGGAGGAGGTAAAAAACGGGTAATGAAGGCCGGGTGGGTGAAAAAAAGACCCGAACAAGAAGATGAGGGGGGGGGGGGGAAGGTAAAAAAAAAAAAAAAAAAAAAGAAGGGGGGGGAGGGAGGGAAGTGGAGAAAGTGGGGACAGGGGTGCACGTAATAATTCGAAGAAGTGGTGCAACCCGGGGGGGCGGGGGGGAAAGGAAAGGGGGGGGGGAGGAAAAAAGAGGAGGCAAGGGCGGAGCGAAAGAACGCAGCGGGTGGGTAAAAAAAGAAGGGATTAACCGCGAACATCAAAAACGAAGACTAGGTGTGGTGAAGGGGAACAGGAGAATAAGACATAGGGAAAGAGGAAAGGGAGGGGGGGGGGGGGGGGGAGAGAAAGGAAAAAAGAGGAAGGGGAAAAAAAAAACAAGAGAGGGGGATCTACGGAGGGGATTATGGCCAAACCGAGATGTGACTTGGCGGGGGAATGTGGTGAAAAAATTACTAATTCGGGATTAGGTTGGGTCGGCTGGATGGGAGAAACACGGAAAGGTGAACCCTACACGTGGGTGGGGGAAAGGGGAAGGAGAATCAAAAAAAATACAAACGGAATCACGAAAAAAATACCGAACTCCGGAAGAGGTAGTAAAGGGTATTAAAAAAAAATTATTGTATAGTAGTGACACCAGGATGGTTCCTTTAAAAAGACAAAGGTAAGGGCGGATGGGGGAAAACCGATCACTCCTAAACAAGGAAACACAAATCAAAACTTCGTTTGAGGGGTATGCCACAGGATGAAAAAGGAGTAAAACACGCATCATTGGTCGTCGGTCGTGAGCGAATAAAAGCCTCGCGCTCCCTACACTTCGCTATATTTTTGTGTTTTTTTTTTTTTTTTTTTGCCTTTGGTTGCGGGGGTGTTGGTCCGGTTCCACGGTGTGTGGGTTGGGGTATGAAGGATGTTTAAAGAATAAACCCCAGGGTCCTCCCTTAAGTTTAGACCGAAAGAAAGAAAAAAAGAAGGGAAAAAAAGGAAAAAATGTCCGTGAGGAGACTAAAAAAATAAAAGCGCGGCCGCTCTGTAAGGGAGCCAAAATGCCACATAGGCCGGGGTTGAACCCACAGTTCCCAAGGAAAGGGGAGAAAAGGGGGAGGACTGGGGGAAAATGGGAAAAGAGACATGGGGGCAACACGGTAGGATTTCAAAATTTTGATTACGAATTGGAATCCCCAAACGTGTGGGGGGGTTTTACCAGGTGAATTGAGTTTCCAAACCAGATCTGTGCTCAAGGGGGGGGGGGCGGGCGATCAAATGGGGGGCCAAAACGTGGCAAAGTGATCATTCCAGTTGAACAGGAAGTTGTTTGTTGAGGTTTGTTTTTTGGTGTGGTTGGGGTCGTTGGGCGAGACAGGGTGGTCTACCCTGGTAGCCCCAAGTGTCTGGGGAACTGCGGGGTCAACGTACTGTAGGCCAAAGGAAAGGGGAAAAGCTGGACCGTTGGAACTTCAGAAAGATGAACCAAAACCTGCGGACGCGGGTGCCAATGCAATGGCCAAAATACACAAAAAATCAGTAAAAAATACAAAAAAGTTTAAAAAAGAAAAAAAAAAAAAAAAAAAAAAAAAACACCAAAAAAAAAAGAAAAAAAAAGAAAAGCTTCCAGTAGAGGAGCGTTAGCTGCAGGTAGTTGGATAAAATGCCGCTAAAAAGAGGGCCACTAACCCAAAAAACTTAAGTTTGAAGAGATGGGCAAGGTTCAAGATACAAGTCATGTATCCCCGGGGGCCATAGACCTAAAAATCTCGCCTAACTCAAAGCCTATGGGAAAACGAGCGAACTTAAGTTCCCGATGAGTCCCGTAGGATAGAGGAAAGAAGCCAGATATGGAAAGGAAGTAAAGGAAAAGGAAAAAAGAAGACAATAATTTAAAATCGTTAGTTGGGGGAGGGGGGGGGTCGGGGGGGAGCGGGGGTTTAACAAACAGAATCATTTTAGAGTGTTAAAAGACATCTACTTAGGTAGAAGGCAGCCCTGTTATGCTTCATACCATGTCTTTTCAGCACAGGCTGTTTGTGCACACCTGAGAAGGATTGGCGGATGAGGGGCAGGCAGGCAATCTGATGGCTCGTGCATATTACCATGCTACATTTATGAGAATAAATTTTATGTTAGTGAAGAAAGAATCAAACAGTCCCTATAGGGGGGTGCCAGTAGTTTACTGGCAGGGCTGAGGCAAAACGCTTAATGCCAGGGTGGGACAGGGTGTGTTGGGATACCTTAATCTCGATATGGAGTGTTGTATCCAGAGGCAAAAACAAACAAACAAAAAATGGAGTTTTCTGAAAAAAATGGGGATTTATAAAGAAAAAAAAACAATGAAACTGGAACATGCCAAAATCTGCATAAATGCCAAAATCCTGGAAATAATCTCCTTAAAATTATAAAAGTCGTGTTAAACCAAGATATTAAAAAAAAAACAAACAACAAAAACGATTTAAAAAGCCAAAATGATGTAAAAATCTTCAAACCAAAAGCCTATAAAAAATATGTAACTATCATATACAACAGGAAATAAAAAAAAACAAAAAGGAAATTGATCATATTGTGAAAAGGATGCGAGAGGTAAATGGCAAATACAACCTTGGTTACTCTGACATAAACATAGTATTAACTGGAATCTCACATTGTCCTTTTTAATAATACATCCAATAGAAAAAACCCAACAGCCAAGCCAAGACCAGCGCTGGAGGTAAGTGGACATCTGTGCGTGCCTTGGAATTCTGGGAA
>VZQC01008170.1:3667-86674 GCA_009823505.1 Rhizomys pruinosus
AAAAAAAAAAAAAAAAAAAAAAAAAAAAAAAAAGTTTAAAAATACTAATATAAACAAACAAATAGAACACCAAGGCAGTTAGAAATAGGTGAGCCAGGGGGTCAGTGGCACGGGATGGAGCCAGTTTAGGGTAGGAAAGGTGGGGGCACACTGCAGGGTGTGTGCACCTCGGCGAAACATAAGGAGCCTCTGGAAGCTTTCAAGTAAACAACTGATAAGACATCACTTGGGATCTAAGAAGAGAAAAATCACTTTCAGGCTGGGTGGAAAGCAGTCTGCAGGGCGAGGCGGGGGCTGCTGAGTGGGCTTGATGGTGAATCATGTCAGCTGGACTGGAAGCACCCTGGATAGGTCTGTGGCTCTGGCCTAACCAGCGGATTAACCCCTTGATTCACAATATTCACAGTATTTTGGAAAGGGGTGAGAGGCAGGGGTGGGGCCCAGGTGGAGGAGGTGGGGCGTGCATCCCCAGAGCCCTTTTCTCTGCTCCCTGTCTGCTGTGAGGTCAGATATTCTGTTCCACCAAGCTTTTCCTGCCCTGATAGCCCAAAACTTCCTTCCATGAGCCAAAAGAAATTGTTTCTCCCTTAAGTTGTTTCCATCAGGTACATTTTTGTCACAGCTTGTTTGTTCCAGACACAGCTGCTCGCTCCCCCAGCCTCCCAGCCCCAGTTTTGTGGTGTTTCAAGGAGGCAGCTGCTGCGAGAGAAGTGCAGGTGTATGAGCTAAGCCCTGCTGGCTGGCAACTCAGAACAGGAAGACCACTCACACTGTGGGGGAGGCTTGAGGGGGTGGGGTATCTGCAGAGTGGGGGTTCTGGCAGAGTGCCTAGCTCATAGGGCCCCACCCTTGCCTCAGCTCCTCAGATGCTCTGAGGGCTGGGAGGACAGGAGATAGGCTTGGGACAGGGTTTGTTTAGGAGGGGCCAGAGGCACGCTCCTGCCCTGCTTCCTTTTCCCCTACACTAGATAGCAGACTCTGGGAGGAAGAGAGCTCTTACCTACCCTGCAAGCAGATGTGGCATGGGGCGGTGGAAGCAAGCGGCCCTGTAATTGATTAAGGCAGTAATTTCTCTCTGTGTGTGTGTGTGTGTGTGTGTGTGTGTGTGTGTGTGCGCGCGTGCACGCGTGTGTTTGAGAGAGGGCGCCCCTGTAGTCTCAGCTGGAACTCACTAAGTGGACCAGGCTGGCCTTGAACTCACAGAGATCCACCTGCCTCTGCCTCCTGACTGCTGGGATTAAAGGCGTCTGCCACCATGCCTGGCCACAAGGCAGTAATTTAAAAGAATTGTGGGTCCTAGAGAGATATCTCAGCAGTTAAAAACACCGTCTGCTCTCACAGAGGATCCAGTTTCAGTTCCCAGCATCCACATGGCACCTAACAATTGTCTGTAACTCCAGTTCCAGGGGATCTGATGCCCTCTTCTGGCCTCCTCAGGCATTGTATACACGGGTGCACTTTCATACATGTAGGCAAAACGCTCAGACATATAAAATCTAAATAAAGAAAATAAATAAAAAACCAAATTGTGACTTTAACTGAGACCCAGGCAGACAAGCATGCTCTCCTCAGGACACAGTTTCCCAGGTCCAGGCTGCTCCCCTCATCCTCTCATAAGGTCAGATTTGTGGGGAGGGCTTTGAAGAACTCGCCTCTAGAAGGAGACACCTGGGACATTGAGGAAACCTCAGAATAGAGCCCCAGGCGTCACAGGAGATATCCGGAAGGAGAGATCTATAAGGTAAAGACCCCTTAAGAGAGGGATCTGGCACCTACAGGCTGCCCCGTCCCACCCCTGCCTCTTACTCCCTTTCTCCCCAGTGTGGACACTGGGCTGAAGGAAACATGATTGAGTGTCCTTCCTGTGACAGGTGGTGGCAGCCAAGGGGAAGAAGAATAGGGTTCTGGGCAGAGGGTGTCATAGGCCAGACCCTGAGAGGCAGGAGGGGGAGGGGCCCCCACAGCCGTGAGAGTCTACCCACTCTCCATGTTTACGGTAGGGGAACAAACCCATGAGGCGTTACTGTGTGCCACCTGCCTCACAAAGTTCCCTGGGCTGAGCTTTGCCCGCTTGGTGTTTAGCTCGAGGCCTAAACAATCTTGTTTCAGCAAGAAGGGGGAAAGTAAGCGCTGTTCCTGCCAAGATCATGAAAAGCCCAGAGACAGATGACAGAGATGTAGCCAGGAAAGTAAACGTTCCCATGAGCCCTGAGTTTCTGAAGCTCTCTTCATGCTAGAGACACAAGTTCAGCCACGGAGACACCCAGTGAGCTGGATGGAGCTCCCATGGCTGGGTCTAACTGTGCAGGAGGTAGGGGTACCGTGCAGTGAAGTTTTGACTGCTGGTGGTTCTGGGAACAAAATACTGATTATTGTGCTTCGCGGTCCTTGCACGGGAAAGAACAGAGGGATGGGCTGGCCGGGTGTGACTATCCCTACTCACTGGGGCCTGTGCTCACTCCTGAATCAGCCCCTAATTTGGGTTTAAGACCCCTGGGAGACAATGGGTCCAGGGAAGCATGGGTTTGGGGGCCAGCCTAAGACAGGTACAGTGGATTAAAGTAGGGGTGGGGAGTGGCTGGGGCAGAAAGGCTGCTGTCGTCCCATCGCACGCTCCCACTGGACCATGGCTGGGCCCGTGCGGGGCCTGGCATACGGCCTCCACTCTGAATGAATGAGCATCCGTGGCTCAGGATCCTCTGCTCTCCATGCTCGGGTGTCCTGCAGAGAGTGGGCATCAGGTGGGTATCAGGTGGGCATCAGCTGAATGCTGTTCCAATCTCTCCATCATGATAGCTCTGTTCTCTTTGGTTCCTTACAGGTGCCTTTGTGACCCCCTCAAATTTCAACACCGGAACCATATAGGAGACTCTTACACGTTACCAAGTCCGGCTTCTGGCTCAAGATGGAGGCTCAGGCCCTTTCTGGGTCACAGCTTCTGTGTGCTGACCTTGAAGATATTCTCCCCAGATTTCACCTCAGTGATGCTGGTCTCTTGTTACCTACAGCTGATTTTTCAGCCCCAGCTAACCAGCATCAATTGCCCCAGTACCACAAAAGTTTCACTTCAGGTTCTGGTCTCTTGTTACTTACAGCTGATTCTCCACAGCCCCAGCTGACCAGAACCCACAGATTACACAGTCCTGATGATCTCTGCTCTCCTTTGAAACTAGAAACTTCACAAGCCAGGCCTCCATCTTCTACAACTCCTTCAGCAAAACTGCTCCAAGCTCCACAGCAACAATCTTTAGGCATTCAATGATCTTCCCAGCCCAAAGTTCCAAACGCCTCCACAATCCTTCCCCAAAACACCAAGGTCAGGTCTGTCACAGCAATACCCCACTTGTCTGGTACCAATTTCTGTCGTAGTTTGTCTTCCATTGCTGTGACAAAACACTCTGACCAACACCAACTTGGGGAGGAAAGGGTTTATTCAGCTTACATCTCCCAGGTCACAGATCATCACTTAGGGAGCTCAAGGCAGGAACTCAGGGCAGGAACCTGGAGGCAGGAGCTGAAGCACAGGCCATGGAGGAGTGATGTTCACTGGCTTGCTCTCTACTGGCTTGCTCTCTGGCTCATGCCCAGCCTGCCTTCTTATACTGTCACTGCTCAACAATCAAGACAATACACCACAGATGTGGCCACAGGCCAATCCAATGGAGCCAATTGCCCAATCGAGGCTCCCTCAACCCAGGTGTGTCAAGTTGACACCAAAGCTATCCAGCACAGCAGCCTTTTAATTTCAGAAAGAATCCTGCCTGGAAGTGGCATTTCCCCAGACACTCTAGACACCTCAACAGGGTGAGCTACTCCTAGAGCAAAGTATCAGTGGCTGTGGTCAGACTAGACCTAGGTGTCCTGTCACGACAGGAGTCTGGCTGGCCAGATGGCTCTGCAGATAATGGCACTTGCCCCAGCCAAACCAGATGGCCTGGGTTTATTCCTTGGGAGCCACATGGCGGAAGGAGAGAACTGATTCCTTCAAGTTGTCCTCTGACCTCCACACCCTAACCGCCTAACCTAACCCCTACAATAAATAACTAAATGTAATAAAACAGGAGTTTGGGAAAGGGACTCATGGGGAGTGTAGTGGTTCTTCAGGCAGGCCTGGATGGAACATGCTTACCACCAGTTTCTCCTTGGAGGTCCCTGTTCGTATAAAGTTCAGGAATGAGGGGTCGCTATGGATTCTATCTTCCACCACCACCACCACCACCAAATATACCCCCACTGCATGCAAAATCGAGCGGTAGAGCAGGCTGTGTGATTCCAATGCTTTTCCATGTGGCTCAGACACTCAGCAGCTCTCCTTGTTCTTGGCAACCAAGCAGAGCCTTGCAGACCAAAGCTGGGGAAAGTGGAGACTTCCTGGAAACACCTGGCACAGCTAGGTGGAAGCGAGATGCGACCCTCGCTAATGGCAGAGCTCCACGTGGCCTTCGATGGCTGGCCTGTCCAACCCCCGGAAACCCCACCTCCTGGCATTGTCTGGGCACTATCTCTCCCAGTCCTACACTAGCCCCCTAGGAGAGTGTGGGTGTTGATTTTACTATCCCAGAATGCTTATTAAGATCAAAGTGGCTGTGAAGTTCACCCTGGGGGCGCTGCAGCCTTTGCCAGCTCTGTGGCGCCAGTTTGCTCCAGGCTTCCCGGCCTTAGGCACCTTGCCAGGGAATTTAGTTAATGGACAACGATCTCTGGAGGCGCGAGGTGGGCAGATGTTATTCAGACATTTTCTTGGTGTAGAAAGACTTTTCCTCTCCTGGCGTCCAGTCTTCACTTACTGAGAGAGGCACGCGACAGCTGTGCTATGTGGGCACTCAGGGCTGTAGGGAGGAGAATCGGCTTCGGTTTCCTGCCTTCCACCCCCACCCCCACCCGCACCCCCGCCAAGGGGGCAATAACATTCATCTTTCCTGGGTCCCCTCGATACTTCTGACGTGACCATCCTAGGGTGGCAGACAGGATGTTCCATCCCACTGAACTCCAAACATTTCCATCTCCCGTAGACTCAGCTTAAGCAGTTTCCCTTGAAGCATTTTTTTTTCCTTGCAGTCTAGCTTTGTGCTGCAGATTGCTATACCCCCATCTCTCCCAGACTTCTGGATAGATTTCCAAAACCAAGCAGGTTTATAAATGCAGACAAGGAGGTGGGGGTGGGGGGAGGGTGGCGTGAGACAGGGCTGCTAAATTCTCTGAGACCCAGAGGACAGACAGACAGAAAACCAGCATTGCTCCTGAGCCTCTCCCCCACTGGCCTGACCAAAATAAAGACATTCCAAAGAGCCACTTGTGTCTCCCAATTGAAAGGAAGGACTCTAAAGAAATGGGAATTTCCCCAGGAATCTCATGCTGGGAGAAGGAAGGGACTCTGGACAAACCTGGTACTTGCCTAATTACCTTACAGGATGAGACCTAAGCCCTGACAATGATGGGTATAAAACTGCCATTTGGGGGACATTCTAATGCTGGTCCTCCTAATCCCTTGCCTAAAATAAACCTGAATTCCTTTTCAATGGAGTCCTGACTTTTCCTCCTCTCTGCATGCCCAGTCTCCCTTCAAAATGAACCTAACACATGGAAAAGGTGTGATAGTTTGTGACGCTAATCTCATCACTCCAGAGGTGGAGGCAGGATTAATGTCATTCTTTTTTTTTTTTTAGAAATAATTTAAATTCATTTTTAGGAATAAAATTACAAACACAGCAATATACTCAATTTTTGATCAATGACATCTACATGGAAAGAGCCAGGTCCCTGTGTGGCCAGGGGCCCTCTAAATTGGCACAACCATTCTAGTAGTTTCGCAGAATAACTCAAGAACTTTAAAAATAACCTTTTACCTGGTAGTTTTCCTTCTAAGATGATACAACTAGGAAACAATTTAAAGACATTCTCACTAACATTGAGATAAAATATTAACTGCACATCTCAAAATAAAAATACAGACAAAATGAGGTGTTTCATTAATAGAAAATAATAGATTATCATATATCCATATGATTGTCTTGTGGGCATTAAATCATGCCTTCAAAATTACTTGTGATGCAGGTTATATGAAAATTTAATGTTAACAAAATATGAAAAAGTGGTACATTATATAGCAATAAGATAACTAATGTTGGGGAAAGAAAGGAAAAAATAAAATCCTAGATAAAGCTGATAGGAAATTCTCCAGCAATTATGATTCAAGTGATCTCTGATTCCTGTTCATATTTTTTAAAACTTTTTAAAAATTTTATTTATTTTTGTATGTGTATGAATGTACTGTCTGCATATAGGTCTGTGCACCAGTGTCATGCAATGCCTCGGAGGTCAGAAGAGGGTCTCGGATTCCCCTGGAACTGGAGTTCTCCTGGAATTGGAGTTACAGACGGTTCTTAGCCTCCATGTGGGTGCTGGGGATCGAACCTGGGTCCTCTGCAAGAGCAGTCAGTGCTCTTAACCACTAGGCTATGTCTCCAGCCCCTCCTGTTCATTTTTTTTGTTTTGGTTTGGTTTTGTTTCCAATATGCATCACTCCCAACTGCTTTGGACAAAAGCTCAAGGGGCAGTGCACAAGAAATACTTACAACTAGGTAATTGGCACTAGCATCCACAGATGAGGGATACCATTCGTCATTTTTTTTTTTTCCATCATTTTTTTTTCTGGGACTGTGTTACTTCACTCAGCATAATGTCCTCTAGCTCCAGCCATTTTCCTGCAAAGCTCATGATGTCATCTTTCTTTACTGCTGCTTAGAACTCCATGTGTAGATGTAATACATTTTCTCTATCCACTCATCAGTTGGAGGGGGGCATGGGTTGGTTTCCAGCTCCTTGCTATAGTGAAGAAAGCTGAAATAAACCATGGCCGTGCATGTATATATCGGCGCGTGGGGTGCAGGATGAAGGGTATAATGAAAGGAGGGGTATGGATGGTCAGTGGAAAGTGCATTACAAGGTAGGACAAAGGGTTCTAAACACTGCTTTCCATAGTGCGTTGGATGAGTTTGAAAGTGAAAAAAAGAAGTGGAGGAGAGGTGCACTTTAAAAAAAAAAGAGAAAGGAACGAAGTTAGGAAAGAAGGAAGGAAAAGAAAAAAAAAAAAACCCCCCCCCACACCCCCCCCATTAAAACCCAACCTAGCCAGTCTTATTGAGTAAGATCTCTTTAAAGTGGTTTGATTTGCATTCCTGTAATGATTAGTGATGTTGAAAACCTTCTTAAGGTGTTTCAAAGCCATCTCCAATTCTCCACTTGTGAGTCTCTGTTCAGTTCTTTTGCTCCATCTATTGAGTGGGTCATTTCATTTTATTTCTGTTTTTTGCAGTAGTTCTTATATTCTGGAAATCAATTGCTTTGTCGATGTTTATGCTGTGAAGGTTTCCTCCCAACTCTGTGGTATTTCTTCCTTCCCATCTTTCCTTTTATTCACTTCCTGGATTGTTTCTTTTGATGTACAGAAGCTTTTGAGTTTAATCGGGTCCATTGGGGGGAAGGGGGGTTGGGGGGTGGGGAGGTGGGGGGTGGGGGAGGGGGGTGGGGGTCGTTGTGCTTTTTAGCCCTCGCTCCTGTACCTGCTACCTGCACTTCAGCTGGTCTTAGGATATCTCCTTATTTTTTTTTATGTCATTCTTAACCATATAGCGAGTTCATGGCCACCGTGGGCTACCTGAAACCCTATCACTAAAAAAATGGTATGTAGCCAGGTGTGGTGGTGCACGCCTTTAATCCTAGCACTTGGGAGGCAGAGGCAGAGGCAGGCAGATCTTTGTGATTTCAGGCCAGCCTGTTACAGAGTGACGTTCCAGGCCAGCTGGAAAAGGCAAAAAAAAAAAAAAAAAAAAAAGGTATGTGGGGCTATTAAGAGCATTGGCTGTTCTTGCAGAAGACCTGGTACATAACTCCAGTTCCAAAGGATCCAATGGCCTCTCTGGCCTTGCCTACCTGCACTTAGTACTTGCAGACAATACACTCATACACATAAAATAAAAATTAAAAAAGTATGTAGGGGGGTGCTTTTTTGATGAACTTATACTCTTTCTGTTGTTTTTCTTTTCTTTATATTTATCATTGGTATGTTTTTTTTGGTTGGGAATTTTGGGGTGTTTTTTTTTCTGAGACAGGGTCTCCTTGTAGCCTCCCCACGTAGACCAGGCTGGCCTCAAACTCACAGCAATCTTCTTGCCTCAGCCTTTCAAGTGGGATTGCAGATATGTTCCACCTGGCTTGGCTGATCAAATTACAATCCTTCAAATACAAATATTCTTCTGACTGTTCCATTTTGATGAAATAGTGACATTTGAGGAAAATTTCCGAAGTGTGTGGTTTTACCAGCTGGTTCATGTGGAGGACAAAGGATGGCTGCCCTCCACCAGAAAGGGCTCCCTCTGCCCTCAAACTTTACACATCTCCTCTGTAAGAGCAGCTTCCTGATGCTCAGATTGCAACACAAACCAAACCACAGAGGTTATGACTTCTCTGTTTCTTTCACGAGCCAAGCAGAGGCAAGCCCCGCCCACTTCCTGCTCCCGTGCAGAGCTGTGACATCCATTTGTTTCAGGATGTGAGGTCAAAGACAAAGCCCAAACAATCTCCAGGCCACTGCCAAGTCCAAGGCTCCTGCCATGCTAACCTGACAGAATGGCCCTGTCCTCTGAAAGAATTGCTGTAGTTTAGATAACAACAACCCAGCCAATCTCACACCCTCCAGACCTTTGAAACTGGATCCATTTAGCGGTGTAGTCGAGTGGTGGAGTGGGTTACAAGGCCTAAAGTTTGATCCACATATAAAGAAAACAAAACAAGGCAGCAGAAGAAACAAACAACCAGCGGTATCTGTATTTATGCATGACAGTTTGTCATCTACTGTGTTTAGTTTACTCCTTCCACTGTATAACCCAGGCCCTCAAAAACTACGGAAACAGACTGTGGCAGCACAGACTAGTTTTCCCNAGGCCCTCCCAAAAGGTAAAAGGCTTCTTGCCCTTAAACTGGGATACCGCAAGAAGAGAGGGTTAAAAGTGGTAGGCCTGCTGTACACGGACCTGATGTTAAGATGGGAAGATGTATTAGACCACACAATGCAGTGTACGATATTGTGCTCTGGAATCCAGAGATGCATTACCAAAGGCCACTAAATCATAAAGCAAATATTGGATCTACTTGAGTCAAGCAAGACTCCTCCGTTCAGCACAGTTACACTACACCTGCTACTGGAAATAACTGGTGGCAGTAGACAGTCAGCCATATGTCTGTATATCCTGAATCTAACTTGATAATTCGCCTCTCTCCTTTAGAGGAAAATTCCAACGGGCTAATGCCACAAGCTTAATCCTGTAGTGGTTAGGAGATGTTATAACACAGTTAAGAACCATTGCTCATCTTTTTACAGAAAAAACTATAATTCATGGATTAGTATAACCATCCCAACATCTGTGTCTATACCAAAGTAACCTACCATAATCAATAGTACTGCTTTAAATACGTGGTATATCAGCCGGGCGTTGGTGGCACGCGCCTTTAATCCTAGCACATGGGGAGCAGAGGCAGGACGGATCTTTGTGAGTTCAAGGCCAGCCTGGTCTACAGAGTGAGTTCCAGGACAGCTAAGTAAGGGAACCCGTTCTCGAAAAGACCAAAATAAAGTAAATAAATAAATAAATAAATAATAAATGAAATAAATAAGTGGTAATATCAATTGCTTGCTGTCAATTAGTAGGATGACAGGTTATTTCTGGACAAACTATTCAGAAAACCCATAAACAGAAACAGCCTGAACTGATCAGAGTCCAAATGGACATCTACACAGAGAAAGTAGACTGTTTTGCTTCATCGCCCACCGGCGCTCCCTTTTCTAAGCCTAGGAACAACCTGCCAGAAGGTGGGGTGGTAGAATGTAAGGGCTGAGATTGGGTGAACTGGTGAAACTTTACAATTACAGCAATATAGACTAGACACTTATTTGATCAACATGATTGTACATACAAGCCCCACCAGCTGGATGGTGGGAGCCTTGGGCTGTGTGGGTTTGGGCATTGCTGTTTGCAAATTGGTTTGGGTTTTTTTTGTTTGTTTTGCCTTTTTGAGACAGGGTCTCCCTGTAGCTCTGGCTGTCCTAGAACTCACTCTGTAGACCAGGCTGGCCTTGAACTCACAGAGATCCACCACCCACCTCTGCCTCCCAAGTGCTAGGATCAAAGGCGTGTGCCACCACACCCAGCGCAAATTGGTTTTATATGAAGGATGCTTGTACTCATAACTTATCACTTATTGTTAAAAAAATGAAATAAAAAAATAAAATAATTTAAAAAATATATAAATTGCTAAAAAGAAAGAAAGAAAGCTACCTGAAACAAAAAATAAAAGAACTGCCAAGAGAAATGGATGAATTAATGAACAGAGATAAAGACTTTGATATGCCCTTCTGGAAACAGACATTTCCACCAACAGGCAGTAAATTAGTGAGGACAGAGCTAAGCTCACTGACACCATCCATCAACTGGATATATCAATACCTAGAGGCTAACTCACCCCAAGAGCAGAACATGCATTTACCTACTTACATAGAACATTCACCTAGACAAACCAATTGTAAAGCACAAAACATACAATACTTTAAAAGAATAAAAGTCACACAAATGTCTACTCTCAGACTCCAATAGACTGCTCTCAGACTAAAAGTAGAAACAGTAACAAAAAGGTACGAAATTTCAAAATACACAGAAACTAAATAGCATTCTTATAAATAACACATAGATCAAAGCAGACATCTCAAGATAAATACTTCAACCAACTGGAACCAAATACAAGTGCACATACAGCTGGGTCTATGGTATAGGCCATAACCCCAGCTACTTAGGAGGCTGAGGAAGAACAATTCAAGTTCAGGACCTGCCTGAAGGTCAGCCTGGGCTATTAAGTGAAACCCTGTCTCAAAACATAAAGATTTTTTTTTAATCCATTGCAAATTTATTATGCATTAAGAAGCTTAACCTAAACACCAACGGCGTAGTAAAAAGATATGTTATCTCTGTTCATGGCAGAACAGGCTTCAAAATATATCATAAAGATATTTTTTTTAAAAGAGTTTTTTAAGGGGCTGGGTAGCTCAGTGTCAGTGTGCTTGATTTGTATGCACAAGGCCTTAGGTTTAATCCCCAGTCTCACAAAAGAAGGGAGGTTGGATGAGGGGAGGGAAATGAAGTTACTCAAATTTGTAAGCTACAAAGAAACCAGTGCTTAGAGAAAATGTATATTTTAGAAAAGATCTAAAACTCAGTTTAAATTCTACGTTTCCAAAAAAGCTGTGTTCAGACCCCAGCACTGCACAGAACCAGGTGTGGTGGCACACAGCTGTGAGTCCCAACACTTGGCAAGCAGAGGAATCAGCAGTTCAAGGTGCTACATACCAGAAGGGTCAGCCTGGGCTACATACCAGAAGGGTCAGCCTGGGCGACAGCAGTCTCTGTCTCAAAAAAAAAAAAAAAAAAAAAGCACAACAAAGACCACAAAGATAAAACAAGAACAAAAACAAATAATATGAACAACACCATCAACCAACTGAATATAAACAAGAAATAATGCAGCAGAAATTAAAAATTAAAAAATCAATAAAGAAAAAATAAAAAACAGGGTTTTAAGACTTCCTTCCTAATTCTAATAAACTGAAAATTAAAAAAAAAAAATCAACAAAGTAAAAACTGGTTCCTTAAAGAGACCAACAAAGTCAACTAAATTAAAAATAAGAAAAAGGAGGCAAATTATTAATACAGATTGATTACCCCTTGTCCAAAATGATTAGGACTAAAAGTATTTCAAATCTTCAATTTTTATATAATGAATTTTGTAGGAAAGAGATCAAAGCCTAAACACAAAATTCATTTTATGTTTCAAACATAGCCTCTTCACATAACCTGAAGATCATGTCATACAGTATTTTTAGTACAGCTATGCTGTAACTGCAATATTACATGAGGTCAAATAAAGAACTTTCCACTTGTAGGACATGATGGTGCTTAGAAAATTTTAGATTTTTATTCATTTTGGATGCCAAACTTTTCAGATTACAGATGCTCATCCTGTGTCAGAAACCTCCCCACATAAAAAGAGGGAGGACTCAACTGACGAGTGGATAGAGAAAATGTGGCACATCTACACAATGGAGTTCTACGCAGCAGTAAAGAAAGACGACATCATGAGTTTTGCAGGAAAATGGCTGGAGCTAGAGGACATCATGCTGAGTGAAGTAACACAGTCCCAGAAAAACAAACGACGAATGGTATCCCTCATCTGTGGATGCTAATGCCAATTACCTAGTTGTAAGTATTTCTTGCGTATGGCCCCCTGAGCTTTCGTCCAAAACAGTTGGGAGTGATGCATACTGGAAACAACAACAACAACAACAACAGAAAGGGCTGCATCGAAGAACTGACTGAAACGATGAACTTCTGTTCAAAACAGTCAACTTCCTCATGGAGAATATTGAGAAAGACTGAGAAAGAGATGAAAGGCATGTTTGGCAGAATGCATGAGCTCTGGTGGGGTGGGGGAATAGGGGGGGCACGGGTCTAGAGTTGTTAAAAAAATAAAAATAAATTTATAAAATAAAAGAAAAGAAAAGAAAAGAAAAATAAAAAGAGGGAGGATATTTATATTTACATTTATATAATCACTACAGACTACTTTTTACAAGAAAGGCCAAAAGCCACACAAGAAGAAATGGACAATTTGAGTATTCCTATCACATCAAAAAGCTAAAAAAGAAAAATCAGGGGCTGGGGATGGCTCAGCAATTAAGAGTACACTGGCTGCTCTTTCTGAGGACCTGGGGTCAATTCCTAGCACCACCACATGGTGGCCAACAACCACCCATAACTCCAGTATACATCGTACACATGTCCAGGAGCTGTTCCTACCCTCCTAATTATTCACCAGCTCTCATCTTAGAGCAGTCAGCAGTCCTTACCATTGCATTTAGCTGGGAGTTGCTGGCCTGTGTAATGCCAAGAATGTTGGTAGTGTGCATCACTTCAACTGAAAAACTCGGCAACCAGCTTGCAATCCGGGACCCTAAAACAAACCAGAGTCCAAAACAAGAATTAGAGCCCTGGTCTTTGCCCTGTGTCAACTACACAACTCAGCCACTCTAGCAACAGCTGCTATTCACTGAGGGCTTACTTTATCCCAGGCCTTTCCGGCCAAGCGTTTCACCCAGCTTAGTTCATGTGGTCCTCACTAAAACCTACATGGTTACTTCCCATTCCTCTCATTTTATTCTTTTTGGAGACACAAGTCTAGGTCCTGAATTGGTCTTTGGTCTCCAAGGCACTGAGAAGTTAGTTCACAAACTTTAGTGAGAGAGTGAAGCCAACAGTTAGGTTCTAGAAATTGATTCCACCAGCTTTCCCTGCTCTTCAGAGCTGGTCCCGCCCCACCCCTAATCCACTCTCTCAGTAAGGAACCTACAGAAGGTTCCCATGGCTCCCCAACTGCTTCAATAGCTGATTTTCACTCCTCTCT
The DNA here is from genome assembly GCA_009823505.1 of Rhizomys pruinosus. Lineage (NCBI taxonomy): Eukaryota > Metazoa > Chordata > Mammalia > Rodentia > Spalacidae > Rhizomys > Rhizomys pruinosus. Next base: position 17,174 of record VZQC01008170.1, read on the forward strand.
CTCATCAGCACAAATTACTCCTAATCTGGAGACATCAATTTCATGGGTATTTTCCACTTAAAAAATATGATTTAAGGAGGCTGGAGAGATGGCTCAGGAGTTAAGATCATATAAAAAAATATATGATTTAAGGATTTGACCTTGGGCCATGAGTAGAGGCATGCCCCTTTAATGCCAGCACTTAGGAGCCAGAGGCAAGGGGAATCTCTGAGTTTGAAACCAACTTAATCCACATAGTAAAGTCCAGGGCAGCCAGGGCTACACAGTGAAAAACCTCCCTTTAAGCAAAAATGACTATAGTTTTTAGATTCAAAATTCTTTCAGTGCTCTATAATACAGGCTTGTGGGGTGATATCATAATGAAGGCTGCTGTTTCTGTTACTTCGTTAGGAAGGGGGAGACCAGAATATAAAGTCATCATGTGTCAGCTGTGAAATAGCTCACTATCAGGCTGCACACGTAAGGGCGCTGCTTCATTCCTTTACAATGCAGTACTAAGAAATGAGACACAAAAGGTCTTGACAAATAAAAGGTATTCATTATAAAATGGATACTAACTTCTAGTATGTACAAGGGACAAAGATGACTCTGTTTAACTACAGTTGTAGTAATAACAGTTAATAAAAATAACAGCTTCTATATCCAGGATCCATCTCCAAGATCTGCTAAGTCTGGTGGCACAGGAGTACTTAAGAGGCTGAGGCAGAGGGGACAACAAGTTCAAAGCCAGCTTGAGCTACTCAGAGTTTAAGACCAGCCTAGGCAACTCAGTGAGACCTTGTCTCAAAACAGAAAAAAGGCTAAAAATATAGCACAGAGGTAGAGGGCTTGGCTTGCCTAGCATGTTTAAGGCCCTAGATTCAATCCCCAGTACCAAAAAAGAAAAAAATTGTATCCAGTACAGGTCTTGATTCATAGAGGCAAAGCAGCCTCTTTAAGACTCATCTAATCTCTCTACTCCCTGTGGGCCTTTTGAGCATACACTAACACTCACCATACTTGACCCTTGGAAACTCAAATAAGTCTCAAGAGCACTCTTCCTAAGAAAATTCCAGAGTAGGAATTCACACAGTATAGTGGCACTGGAACTGACTCAATATCCATTTGGTGCATGTGAATGATGGAAGATAATCAGCCCGATACAACAACCATGGCCTTAGAATTTTAGTGCAGTTGTTTTGCCCTGTTTCCAAACTGCTAGGAGGCAGGAACACTCATGGGACAAAGCAACAGGGGTCAGACCTGATCCTCCCTACCTCTGGCATTCCTTAGAAAGGCTACATAAGGACCCTTCAATAGATGCTCATATACCACATCAATGCAACCAATTATTAGCAAAGACTATTAAACTCAGGTGGGCTCCTTGAGGCCACAGTTGATTCCGTCTCACTACCTCTACCTTACCACCTCATGCCACTTACAATGACACAGAATAACCTCTCAATTCTACCTACCCATCCATCCACCCTGAACACCTTTGCTTAGAACTGAGTATATAATTCAGCCATGGTGGAACAGGCCTATAATCCCAACCCTAGGAAGGTTGAAGCAGGAGGAGCTCAAGTTCAAGGCCACCCTGGGAAACGCAGAAACCCTGTCTCAAAAATAAGTAAATAAATAATAATTAATTAATTAATTAATTAATTAAAAGTAATACTAAGGCTGAAGAGATGGTGCAGCAGGTAAAGGCACATGCCACCAAGGCTAACAACCCAAGCTCAATTTCCAGGATCCACAAGGTGAAAGGAGAGAATCAAGTCCCACAAGTTGTCCTCTGAGCTCCACAGGTATGCCCTGGAATTTGCTCATACATGTACAAACATGTGCTCATACACAATAAATAAACGTAATTAAAATTTTTAAATAATTGTCTATACGAAACAATTTATAACCCAAATAGTATCCCTTTAGAACAGAAACCCCAGGAGTAGTTTTGAAAGTTGAAACTAATTTACCATCGAAGTGGAAGAAGTGATTGTGCTGATTTAAGCGAGGTCTGCCTTCAGCAGCTGCTACAGGAACCAAATTCTCATCCAGGTTCTCTCCTTGATGGTCTTCCCTGGCACGATTACTGTCAGCAATATTAAGAGACATTCTGCATGTTGGACAGGAAGTGTCTTGTTCTAGCCAGGAACGAAGGCAGGAGCTATCAGAGAGTCCAAAAGAAGATATATGAATGAGCATACTCAATTGTTCCTTTGTGCATTTTGTGAGAATGCACTACAAGTACTCTGAATGTCATTACATGTGTTTTCCAATTTTATTGTACTAGTGAGATCCAAATGCCAACAAACATTCATGGCACTTCTTCGTCCTCCTTCACACTAGTACACTGTTGCACATCCTGCTGTAAACGCTGACTCTACTATTATAGTCATCTACCACTGAGTCACTGCCCCACCTCAATCACTTCACAACATGGCTTGTCATCTTCCTCCTGGACATGGCTACTTCAAAGGAATGACTAATTCATTCCTTTCTTTCCAATTCACTTCCCTGGAATGTGATGTGCCAAGACCAATTACCCATTTTTTCATCAAGTCAGCCTCTCAGCTCCTTCCTCACCTCCTCACCAAGTCACCTCCAGCCACTCCCACACATTTACTACCTCCCTTTCCTCCACCCTCTTCTTAAAATCTACTTCCTAACAAAGCTAAAAGCCTTGTTAACCCCTCTCAGGAAATGATAATGCCCTAATTATATGGGACTTTTACTAAATGCTTGTGATTAAAGAGAAGGGTCCTAGAGAATAAAGTAGAAAATGCAAGAACTGGCCACAATGCAGCCACTATGTGACTCTCACAAATCTTTCAATCTCTCTGGACTAGTTCTCTCCATCGTAAAAGGAGATATGAGATGGAGTACTCACTAAGTCTCTCCTATTTTATGAAAGCTCATTATCATTTTCCAAGATTCAAAAATTGTTTAAAAGTACTTTGGGTGCCCTTTTCTTTTTTCTTCGTGTGCGCGCGCATGTGTGTGTGTGTGTGTGTGTGTGTGTGTGTGTGTGTGTACAGACCTGAGGTTCACACTGGGGGTCTTTCTTAGGGGCTCCACCTTGTTCATTAAAGGAGGGACTCTCAATTGAACTTAGAGTTCACCAACACCACTAGTATGGCTAACCAGCTTGTTCTGGGGCTCCTACCTCTGCCTTCCAAGCACTGGAATTACAGGTGGGCTGCCACAGCCACCTGGCATTCACATGAGTTCTAGGGATCTAAGCTCTGGTCCTCAAGCTTGCACAGCAAACACTTTAACCACTGAGCCATCTTCCCATCCCCTTGTGTGCCTTTTTTCTTTCTTTTTCTATTATTACTATTTAGTTTTATTTATTTATTGTTATTTATTTATTTTGTCTTTTTGAGACAGGGTCTCCCTGTAGCCCCAGCTGTCCTGGAACTCACCCTGTAGACCAGGCTGGCCTTGAACTCACAAAGATCCGCCTGCCTCTACCTCCCAAGTGCTAGGATTAAAGGCATATGCCACCACGCCTGGCTTAGTTTTATTTTTTATGTGTATGAGTGTGATGCCTACATGTGTGTAAATACACCCATGTTGTGCAATGCCCATGGAGGTCAAGAAGGCACTCGATCCCCTGGAACTGAAGTCAAACAACAGTTGTTAGCCACCATGAAGGTGCTGAAAATTGAACCTGGGTCCTCTCCAAGAACAGTTAGTGCTCTTAACTACTGAGCCATCTCTCCAGCCCCAAGTTCCTTTTTCTCAAAAATGTCTGTGAACATATGCACAAAGGTACAAATGAGAGTTTCACCATGATGATTCTCCAAGAAAACATTTTTCTTCATAATCATAATGGTAAGTCCACTAAAGAAATACATCAATAATTTTTAAAAGCGTAATTACATAATCACCAGACTCAGCCAGGCGTGGTGGCGTATGCCTTTAATCCCAGCACTCAGGAGGTAGAGACAGGCGGATCTCTGTGAGTTCAAGGCCAGCCTGGTCTACAGAGCAAGCTCCAGGACAGCTGGTACTAAAAGGGAGACTCTGCCTCAAAAATACCAAAAAAAGGGAAAAAAACTAAAAAAGAAAAAAAAAAGATAAACATAATCACCAGACTCTAAAATCTCATAAAAATCTTTTAAAACACAAATTTTCTGGCTATTGTTTGCTAAAATCTAGGCATCTGGATTTATCACAAATTAAAATGAACTTGCTTAGCTGAGCATCACATGGCTCTATTACCAAAGATACCAAGGGAAGCAAACCAAGATCCACTTAAAAATGGTTTGCCAACCTAAAGTAGAAGAGCATTTTAAAATTACACCTTAACTATAAACAATTACCAGGTCAAAGAAGAAATCACTTAGAAAATTAGAAAACAACTTTGAGACAAATAGTACTAAAAACAAAATAATTTAAAAATTTCAGAGATACATAGAAAACATTATTCAAGACAAATCCATACCTTAAAATGCTTAAAAAGAAAAAAAAATGCTTAAAAAGAAAGCTCTCAAATCAATGACCTAATTTTAAACTGAGAGCCAACAAATAAAATAAACCCCAAATAAACCCAAACTCAACAGAAGTACTAACATGGTCAAATGGATAAAGACAGAAAACAGAATGGTGGGCATAATGGGGACTGACTGTCTAATGGGACACTTTGGGTTTAGAATAGAGGGTTGCTACATTCTGCCCAATGATGTACATGTACTTAATACCTGAACTATAATACTTAGATGGTGAAAATGAAAGTTTTATGTTATCTATACTATGCATATTATTTTATGATTTAAAAATTTTTATTTTTATTTCATATATTTTGAGTGTATTGCCTGCATGTAAGAAGGTGCACCCATTTTGTGCAATGCCTGCAGAAACTAGAAGAGGGCTTTGGATCCCCTGGAACTGGAGTTATGGAAGGTTGTTAGCTGCCATGTGGGTGCTGGGAATTGAAGCTCTTGCAGAGGACCCAGTGCTCTTGACTGCTGAGTCATCTCTCTAGCCCCTATTTTATGTTTTATGGCATGCATGTGCGCATGTCTTATGATCCAGGTATAGTGGCACAGGCCCTTAATTTCAGCACTCAGGAGGCAAAGGCAGGCAGATCTTGGTATGCATAGGAGTTCCAGACTAGCTGGAACTGTAGAGAGACCTGTCTCAAAAAAACAACAACAATTATCCCAATGAGCCAGGTGCAGTGGTGTGAGGTAAACAGGAGAGCTCAAGGTCGTCCCTCAGCTATATATCAAATTCAAAACCAGCCCAGGCTACATGACACCCCATCTCAAAAAAAAAAAAAGAACAACAACAACAAACCCCAACTAACACAGTGACATATGTACTGCTTCACACCCTTTAGAGTTGCCATAATAACAAGTGGTCAGCATGTGCAAAATCTGGATCCGTGATACAATGCTTGTGAATACATGCTGGTGTAGCTGCTGTGGAAAACTGGCAGTTCTTCAAGAAATTAAACATAGGCACTGGGGAGATGGCTCAGTAAGAAAAATATTTGTCATGAAAGCAATAAGGATCTGAGTTCAAGTCCCCAGAACCCACATAAAAAATGTTTGGTGGGGAAGTGCGCATCTGATGTGCCTATAACAAGATGGGAGGAGAATCTAGAAGCTAACAAGCCAGCTAGCCTTGTGCAGCACATTGGCAAACAGCAGAGAAACCCTGCCTCAAGGTGGAGGGCAAAGACTGACACCCAGCGTTGTTCTCTGCTTTCTACAATAAACACACAAAAATTTTAATAAATTAAAAATAAACAGAGGTTTGGATGTAGCTCAATAGTAGAGCACTCCCCTAGCAACTATGAGACAACTAGGTTCAATCTACAGCTCGCTCTTGCATGTTCTCTCTCTCTCTCTCTCACAAATCCAAAGTTAAACACATAATTACAATATGATCCAGCAACTGGAGATATTCAAAGGGAAATTAAAAATAAGTACTCCAACACTCATTCCCAAATGTTCAGAGTAGTAGTATTCGCTGAATGGCCCAAAGGTAGAAGGAAATCAAGGGTCCACCAATGGGAATTGTTTAATTATTATAAAAATATTTAAATTTGACCATATAAGGAATGAAGTATGGTTATGTGCTACAGCTTGGATAACCTCAAAAACCTTATGCTAAACATGAAAAGATCACATATGACTATGTAAAATTTTATATATATATTATATACACATATTTTTTTTTTTTTTTGGACTTTTCGAGACAGGGTCNAACAGTCAACTTCCTCATGGAGAATATTGAGAAAGACTGAGAAAGAGATGAAAGGCATGTTTGGCAGAATGCATGAGCTCTGGTGGGGTGGGGGAATAGGGGGGGCACGGGTCTAGAGTTGTTAAAAAAATAAAAATAAATTTATAAAATAAAAGAAAAGAAAAGAAAAGAAAAATAAAAAGAGGGAGGATATTTATATTTACATTTATATAATCACTACAGACTACTTTTTACAAGAAAGGCCAAAAGCCACACAAGAAGAAATGGACAATTTGAGTATTCCTATCACATCAAAAAGCTAAAAAAGAAAAATCAGGGGCTGGGGATGGCTCAGCAATTAAGAGTACACTGGCTGCTCTTTCTGAGGACCTGGGGTCAATTCCTAGCACCACCACATGGTGGCCAACAACCACCCATAACTCCAGTATACATCGTACACATGTCCAGGAGCTGTTCCTACCCTCCTAATTATTCACCAGCTCTCATCTTAGAGCAGTCAGCAGTCCTTACCATTGCATTTAGCTGGGAGTTGCTGGCCTGTGTAATGCCAAGAATGTTGGTAGTGTGCATCACTTCAACTGAAAAACTCGGCAACCAGCTTGCAATCCGGGACCCTAAAACAAACCAGAGTCCAAAACAAGAATTAGAGCCCTGGTCTTTGCCCTGTGTCAACTACACAACTCAGCCACTCTAGCAACAGCTGCTATTCACTGAGGGCTTACTTTATCCCAGGCCTTTCCGGCCAAGCGTTTCACCCAGCTTAGTTCATGTGGTCCTCACTAAAACCTACATGGTTACTTCCCATTCCTCTCATTTTATTCTTTTTGGAGACACAAGTCTAGGTCCTGAATTGGTCTTTGGTCTCCAAGGCACTGAGAAGTTAGTTCACAAACTTTAGTGAGAGAGTGAAGCCAACAGTTAGGTTCTAGAAATTGATTCCACCAGCTTTCCCTGCTCTTCAGAGCTGGTCCCGCCCCACCCCTAATCCACTCTCTCAGTAAGGAACCTACAGAAGGTTCCCATGGCTCCCCAACTGCTTCAATAGCTGATTTTCACTCCTCTCTCTCATCAGCACAAATTACTCCTAATCTGGAGACATCAATTTCATGGGTATTTTCCACTTAAAAAATATGATTTAAGGAGGCTGGAGAGATGGCTCAGGAGTTAAGATCATATAAAAAAATATATGATTTAAGGATTTGACCTTGGGCCATGAGTAGAGGCATGCCCCTTTAATGCCAGCACTTAGGAGCCAGAGGCAAGGGGAATCTCTGAGTTTGAAACCAACTTAATCCACATAGTAAAGTCCAGGGCAGCCAGGGCTACACAGTGAAAAACCTCCCTTTAAGCAAAAATGACTATAGTTTTTAGATTCAAAATTCTTTCAGTGCTCTATAATACAGGCTTGTGGGGTGATATCATAATGAAGGCTGCTGTTTCTGTTACTTCGTTAGGAAGGGGGAGACCAGAATATAAAGTCATCATGTGTCAGCTGTGAAATAGCTCACTATCAGGCTGCACACGTAAGGGCGCTGCTTCATTCCTTTACAATGCAGTACTAAGAAATGAGACACAAAAGGTCTTGACAAATAAAAGGTATTCATTATAAAATGGATACTAACTTCTAGTATGTACAAGGGACAAAGATGACTCTGTTTAACTACAGTTGTAGTAATAACAGTTAATAAAAATAACAGCTTCTATATCCAGGATCCATCTCCAAGATCTGCTAAGTCTGGTGGCACAGGAGTACTTAAGAGGCTGAGGCAGAGGGGACAACAAGTTCAAAGCCAGCTTGAGCTACTCAGAGTTTAAGACCAGCCTAGGCAACTCAGTGAGACCTTGTCTCAAAACAGAAAAAAGGCTAAAAATATAGCACAGAGGTAGAGGGCTTGGCTTGCCTAGCATGTTTAAGGCCCTAGATTCAATCCCCAGTACCAAAAAAGAAAAAAATTGTATCCAGTACAGGTCTTGATTCATAGAGGCAAAGCAGCCTCTTTAAGACTCATCTAATCTCTCTACTCCCTGTGGGCCTTTTGAGCATACACTAACACTCACCATACTTGACCCTTGGAAACTCAAATAAGTCTCAAGAGCACTCTTCCTAAGAAAATTCCAGAGTAGGAATTCACACAGTATAGTGGCACTGGAACTGACTCAATATCCATTTGGTGCATGTGAATGATGGAAGATAATCAGCCCGATACAACAACCATGGCCTTAGAATTTTAGTGCAGTTGTTTTGCCCTGTTTCCAAACTGCTAGGAGGCAGGAACACTCATGGGACAAAGCAACAGGGGTCAGACCTGATCCTCCCTACCTCTGGCATTCCTTAGAAAGGCTACATAAGGACCCTTCAATAGATGCTCATATACCACATCAATGCAACCAATTATTAGCAAAGACTATTAAACTCAGGTGGGCTCCTTGAGGCCACAGTTGATTCCGTCTCACTACCTCTACCTTACCACCTCATGCCACTTACAATGACACAGAATAACCTCTCAATTCTACCTACCCATCCATCCACCCTGAACACCTTTGCTTAGAACTGAGTATATAATTCAGCCATGGTGGAACAGGCCTATAATCCCAACCCTAGGAAGGTTGAAGCAGGAGGAGCTCAAGTTCAAGGCCACCCTGGGAAACGCAGAAACCCTGTCTCAAAAATAAGTAAATAAATAATAATTAATTAATTAATTAATTAATTAAAAGTAATACTAAGGCTGAAGAGATGGTGCAGCAGGTAAAGGCACATGCCACCAAGGCTAACAACCCAAGCTCAATTTCCAGGATCCACAAGGTGAAAGGAGAGAATCAAGTCCCACAAGTTGTCCTCTGAGCTCCACAGGTATGCCCTGGAATTTGCTCATACATGTACAAACATGTGCTCATACACAATAAATAAACGTAATTAAAATTTTTAAATAATTGTCTATACGAAACAATTTATAACCCAAATAGTATCCCTTTAGAACAGAAACCCCAGGAGTAGTTTTGAAAGTTGAAACTAATTTACCATCGAAGTGGAAGAAGTGATTGTGCTGATTTAAGCGAGGTCTGCCTTCAGCAGCTGCTACAGGAACCAAATTCTCATCCAGGTTCTCTCCTTGATGGTCTTCCCTGGCACGATTACTGTCAGCAATATTAAGAGACATTCTGCATGTTGGACAGGAAGTGTCTTGTTCTAGCCAGGAACGAAGGCAGGAGCTATCAGAGAGTCCAAAAGAAGATATATGAATGAGCATACTCAATTGTTCCTTTGTGCATTTTGTGAGAATGCACTACAAGTACTCTGAATGTCATTACATGTGTTTTCCAATTTTATTGTACTAGTGAGATCCAAATGCCAACAAACATTCATGGCACTTCTTCGTCCTCCTTCACACTAGTACACTGTTGCACATCCTGCTGTAAACGCTGACTCTACTATTATAGTCATCTACCACTGAGTCACTGCCCCACCTCAATCACTTCACAACATGGCTTGTCATCTTCCTCCTGGACATGGCTACTTCAAAGGAATGACTAATTCATTCCTTTCTTTCCAATTCACTTCCCTGGAATGTGATGTGCCAAGACCAATTACCCATTTTTTCATCAAGTCAGCCTCTCAGCTCCTTCCTCACCTCCTCACCAAGTCACCTCCAGCCACTCCCACACATTTACTACCTCCCTTTCCTCCACCCTCTTCTTAAAATCTACTTCCTAACAAAGCTAAAAGCCTTGTTAACCCCTCTCAGGAAATGATAATGCCCTAATTATATGGGACTTTTACTAAATGCTTGTGATTAAAGAGAAGGGTCCTAGAGAATAAAGTAGAAAATGCAAGAACTGGCCACAATGCAGCCACTATGTGACTCTCACAAATCTTTCAATCTCTCTGGACTAGTTCTCTCCATCGTAAAAGGAGATATGAGATGGAGTACTCACTAAGTCTCTCCTATTTTATGAAAGCTCATTATCATTTTCCAAGATTCAAAAATTGTTTAAAAGTACTTTGGGTGCCCTTTTCTTTTTTCTTCGTGTGCGCGCGCATGTGTGTGTGTGTGTGTGTGTGTGTGTGTGTGTGTGTGTACAGACCTGAGGTTCACACTGGGGGTCTTTCTTAGGGGCTCCACCTTGTTCATTAAAGGAGGGACTCTCAATTGAACTTAGAGTTCACCAACACCACTAGTATGGCTAACCAGCTTGTTCTGGGGCTCCTACCTCTGCCTTCCAAGCACTGGAATTACAGGTGGGCTGCCACAGCCACCTGGCATTCACATGAGTTCTAGGGATCTAAGCTCTGGTCCTCAAGCTTGCACAGCAAACACTTTAACCACTGAGCCATCTTCCCATCCCCTTGTGTGCCTTTTTTCTTTCTTTTTCTATTATTACTATTTAGTTTTATTTATTTATTGTTATTTATTTATTTTGTCTTTTTGAGACAGGGTCTCCCTGTAGCCCCAGCTGTCCTGGAACTCACCCTGTAGACCAGGCTGGCCTTGAACTCACAAAGATCCGCCTGCCTCTACCTCCCAAGTGCTAGGATTAAAGGCATATGCCACCACGCCTGGCTTAGTTTTATTTTTTATGTGTATGAGTGTGATGCCTACATGTGTGTAAATACACCCATGTTGTGCAATGCCCATGGAGGTCAAGAAGGCACTCGATCCCCTGGAACTGAAGTCAAACAACAGTTGTTAGCCACCATGAAGGTGCTGAAAATTGAACCTGGGTCCTCTCCAAGAACAGTTAGTGCTCTTAACTACTGAGCCATCTCTCCAGCCCCAAGTTCCTTTTTCTCAAAAATGTCTGTGAACATATGCACAAAGGTACAAATGAGAGTTTCACCATGATGATTCTCCAAGAAAACATTTTTCTTCATAATCATAATGGTAAGTCCACTAAAGAAATACATCAATAATTTTTAAAAGCGTAATTACATAATCACCAGACTCAGCCAGGCGTGGTGGCGTATGCCTTTAATCCCAGCACTCAGGAGGTAGAGACAGGCGGATCTCTGTGAGTTCAAGGCCAGCCTGGTCTACAGAGCAAGCTCCAGGACAGCTGGTACTAAAAGGGAGACTCTGCCTCAAAAATACCAAAAAAAGGGAAAAAAACTAAAAAAGAAAAAAAAAAGATAAACATAATCACCAGACTCTAAAATCTCATAAAAATCTTTTAAAACACAAATTTTCTGGCTATTGTTTGCTAAAATCTAGGCATCTGGATTTATCACAAATTAAAATGAACTTGCTTAGCTGAGCATCACATGGCTCTATTACCAAAGATACCAAGGGAAGCAAACCAAGATCCACTTAAAAATGGTTTGCCAACCTAAAGTAGAAGAGCATTTTAAAATTACACCTTAACTATAAACAATTACCAGGTCAAAGAAGAAATCACTTAGAAAATTAGAAAACAACTTTGAGACAAATAGTACTAAAAACAAAATAATTTAAAAATTTCAGAGATACATAGAAAACATTATTCAAGACAAATCCATACCTTAAAATGCTTAAAAAGAAAAAAAAATGCTTAAAAAGAAAGCTCTCAAATCAATGACCTAATTTTAAACTGAGAGCCAACAAATAAAATAAACCCCAAATAAACCCAAACTCAACAGAAGTACTAACATGGTCAAATGGATAAAGACAGAAAACAGAATGGTGGGCATAATGGGGACTGACTGTCTAATGGGACACTTTGGGTTTAGAATAGAGGGTTGCTACATTCTGCCCAATGATGTACATGTACTTAATACCTGAACTATAATACTTAGATGGTGAAAATGAAAGTTTTATGTTATCTATACTATGCATATTATTTTATGATTTAAAAATTTTTATTTTTATTTCATATATTTTGAGTGTATTGCCTGCATGTAAGAAGGTGCACCCATTTTGTGCAATGCCTGCAGAAACTAGAAGAGGGCTTTGGATCCCCTGGAACTGGAGTTATGGAAGGTTGTTAGCTGCCATGTGGGTGCTGGGAATTGAAGCTCTTGCAGAGGACCCAGTGCTCTTGACTGCTGAGTCATCTCTCTAGCCCCTATTTTATGTTTTATGGCATGCATGTGCGCATGTCTTATGATCCAGGTATAGTGGCACAGGCCCTTAATTTCAGCACTCAGGAGGCAAAGGCAGGCAGATCTTGGTATGCATAGGAGTTCCAGACTAGCTGGAACTGTAGAGAGACCTGTCTCAAAAAAACAACAACAATTATCCCAATGAGCCAGGTGCAGTGGTGTGAGGTAAACAGGAGAGCTCAAGGTCGTCCCTCAGCTATATATCAAATTCAAAACCAGCCCAGGCTACATGACACCCCATCTCAAAAAAAAAAAAAGAACAACAACAACAAACCCCAACTAACACAGTGACATATGTACTGCTTCACACCCTTTAGAGTTGCCATAATAACAAGTGGTCAGCATGTGCAAAATCTGGATCCGTGATACAATGCTTGTGAATACATGCTGGTGTAGCTGCTGTGGAAAACTGGCAGTTCTTCAAGAAATTAAACATAGGCACTGGGGAGATGGCTCAGTAAGAAAAATATTTGTCATGAAAGCAATAAGGATCTGAGTTCAAGTCCCCAGAACCCACATAAAAAATGTTTGGTGGGGAAGTGCGCATCTGATGTGCCTATAACAAGATGGGAGGAGAATCTAGAAGCTAACAAGCCAGCTAGCCTTGTGCAGCACATTGGCAAACAGCAGAGAAACCCTGCCTCAAGGTGGAGGGCAAAGACTGACACCCAGCGTTGTTCTCTGCTTTCTACAATAAACACACAAAAATTTTAATAAATTAAAAATAAACAGAGGTTTGGATGTAGCTCAATAGTAGAGCACTCCCCTAGCAACTATGAGACAACTAGGTTCAATCTACAGCTCGCTCTTGCATGTTCTCTCTCTCTCTCTCTCACAAATCCAAAGTTAAACACATAATTACAATATGATCCAGCAACTGGAGATATTCAAAGGGAAATTAAAAATAAGTACTCCAACACTCATTCCCAAATGTTCAGAGTAGTAGTATTCGCTGAATGGCCCAAAGGTAGAAGGAAATCAAGGGTCCACCAATGGGAATTGTTTAATTATTATAAAAATATTTAAATTTGACCATATAAGGAATGAAGTATGGTTATGTGCTACAGCTTGGATAACCTCAAAAACCTTATGCTAAACATGAAAAGATCACATATGACTATGTAAAATTTTATATATATATTATATACACATATTTTTTTTTTTTTTTTGGACTTTTCGAGACAGGGTCGCCCTGTAGCCCTAGCTGTCCTGGAACTGCATCTGGAGACCAGGCTGTTCTTGAACTCACAAAGATCCGCCTGCCTCTGCCTCCCAAGTGCTAGGATTAAAGACCTGCACCACCACGCTATATATATTATTTTATATAAAATGTTCAGACAAACAAATCCATGGAGAAAGAAAGTGGACTAGTAGTTGTGAGGGAAGAAGAACAAGGAGAGATTATTCAGTGAGGTTGGGGTGTTATTATATTCTTGGGCAAAAAAATTTGAAACCAGAGAGAAGTGGTGGCTGCACAGCACTGTGAAGCCACAAGATACCATTGAACTGCACACATCAAAGAGTTGACTGTACGTCATCTGAATTTTGTCTCAATCAAAGATAAAAGCCTATAGCAGGGCATGGTGGTGCATGCCTTTAATCCCAGCATTTGGGAGGCAGAGGCAGGCAGATCTCTGTAAGATCAAGGCCAGCCTGGTCTACATAGTGAGTTCCAGGCCAGCTGGGACTAAAGGGAAACCCTGTCTCAAAAAGACCAAAAAATAAAAAAATAAAAAAATGGGGGCGGAAAAAAAAGGCTTAGTTGAGTACATAATGTGTATTGTAATAGTCCCAGTTGCTCAGGACAGCTAATGTAAGAGGCTCATTTGAACCCAGTAGTTCAAGGCCAGCCAGTACAGACCTGGCTCCTTCTCTACCCACCCCCCAAATAATGAAGCCCTAAAATCAATCTAATCATATACTTGAAAATAACTTTCTAGGCTAAAAGATACTCTTATTCTTCTTAACTAGTCTCTAAGTTCCTATGAAATTAACAAAGGTTTCTGGGAAAAAAAATTCAAATTCTATCCTCTTTCCAATCTCAGCAAACAGCAGCACTGTCAGTAACCACCCATGCTTCGAGGCTGGGGAATCTCGGATGCCTCCTTTATTCCTCACTCTACCATAGTCAGTCAGCCTACATCCTTCTATCCTCCTCAGACTTGTCCATTTCTCCAAGCGTGCTTCCACCACCCAGCTCCAGCTACTCTCAATACACCAGAGCCACTGAGGCAGTTCCTAGCCAGTTTCTCTGACCTCTGTGAACTCCAAGTCTCATCCACCAACCTTCACTGAAAAGACCAATGTCACCCCCTCTTCCAGTGGCCCCTAGGTCCTGCCCACCTCCCCTACACCTTGAAAGACACTCTTACATGAGTTTCACACCCTGGCTTCTTTTCTGCTCCCTCAACACACCAGCTTTCCAGTCCTGGAGCTGCTCCCTCGGTCTTCCATCTTACAACCTCTCCCACCTGATTTTCCTTCACAGAGCTCACTTCTCATCCTTGAAAGCTAGTTTGAGTCAGATTCCTTTGTTACTAATTCTCCAGAGCCATGTTTCTTTTCTATAAAGCAGACAGGTCAATTCAGACTTGCACATTCTAAATGTGCCTGGTTATTCAAGTCTGGTTCCCTCTATTAGACAGTAAGCTCCACAAATATGAAGACCTAATCTGTCATTTCCATTTTATCCCACAGCCCAACACATCACCTAGTCCTAATACAAGAAGGTCCGTCAGAACATTTGTTGAGTGGGGATACTCCAGCTCCAAGGCCCTTCTGATATTAAAAAAGAGAACAAAAGAGGCAAAGAAGATTAAATGTTTTGAGATAATAGCAAAACACCAAATCCATCACAGAAGTGCTTAGTTTAACCAGCTCTGGTATGACATCTGAGAATGAGATGCACTTTAAACTTGTAGGGCCTTGATCTGCTCCCATTTCAGCCACTTCTCTGCACTGTTTTCATACTGCTTCTGCACAGGAGCAAAATGCAAAAATATAGTTTCTTTCCCCAGTTAGGTAATAAGCTAAAATCTCTTTTTTTTTTTTTGAGACAGCATCTCCCTATAGTCCCAACAGGCCTGGAACTTGCTATGTAGTCCAGGCTGGCCTTAAACTCACATAGATCTGTCTCCCAAGTGCTGGGATTGAAACTCAGCACTAAAACCCTTTTGAAAAGAATCTCATAGGCACATTTGTTACCTTTAGACCTTAAATGAAGAAAAATTATGAAGAGAACTACCACACCCAGAAATTAAGATGGCAAATGCAAATGATGAACAGTCTACAGGTGGAAGGAAGAGAAGTGGGGAAAAAAGAATGCCAGACAAAGGCTCCAGATAACAGCAGCAGCACGGCCAGTCTGAGCTAACATCCTTGCCCCACTGCTGAGATTATTTTCAAAAGTACTTCCACCCCCAGGATAGCCCTGAGCAAAGCTCCTACTTGTGGAAAAGATGTCCACAGGGCAGTTTCCTTGCAGCCTGCATGGAGTCCCAGCAAATTGCACAGTCATCATTATTGACAGCCAGCTCCTCCGGAGTTGCAATTGCAAACCTGTAAAACACATAACAGGTTCAGCAAGAACCTGTCCCACACGGATGATGTACACCACACGTATGATGTACACCACATTATATGCTTCGTCTTTATAATGGCACCATTACACAGTAGAACTTAGCAGTGGAAAAAAAAATTAACAGCCCTTAAAAGACTTAAAAATGAGAAACTTAAGCATAAAACTCACTCTGCTATAACAGTGGAGCCTGTTAATGATGACTTTAGGATACATTTCCAGTCAAATCAGAGGAAAAAAAAAACCCAGAAATCCAAACTATCTCTAAGAAGCAAAAAAGATACCCACTAACATTCAAGGTTCTGTTAGCCTCAGGATGCCAAGTCCCTTATTTAGTGAGTGAGCATGCACATATACACACATGCAACAAGCATAACTAAGACCCACCTTCACGAAACACAGATGGCAGATCACAGAAGTTTCTGCTCAGTAATGATGACACGTAATGACAGAGGAGTAAAAACCTATTATCACATGGAATCCTCTCCACACAATTCCAGGAAGAAAGTTCTATGTCATCTCGATTTTAGAGAGAAGGTCACTAGAGCATATGGAGTTTGTAAACTGCCCTAAATGGCCCTGCATTTTAAGAGGGCTTCACATGGAAGCAGTCTGACATCTCGGTCTGTAGTCTTTGTTGTCTCATTAGCATTTTACAAAAGTTAGTTCAGGTGGATTCTAAGAGCTGTATTATTAAATGAACTAAAATGAAAGCTGGGCATGACACATACCTATAATCCCAGCAGCAGCAAGCTAAAGAAGGATTATAATTTAAAGCTGGCCTAGAGGATGAGTACAGTGGGGGTGAGTTTGATGTCAGCCTAAGCTACTCAGTGAGATCTTGTCTCAAAACTCCAAAAATCAAAACAAAATGAAAAGAGCTAAAATAAGCAAACTCAGGCAACATCAATGTTTGCTCACTTACCGGGCTTCCATATTCCCAACCACACGCAAATAGTTCTTGTGCCGACGAATTCGACGCTGTACCTCATGGAACAGGTAACGAAGTTGCATAAAGATGACCAGGCTAGCCATAGATAGCCAGATGTTGCCAAATAACTTAAACAGAGACGGGGAAAAGGAGTAAAATATACAATAAAAACAAATGGGAGGGCTGCAGAGACAGCTATGCCTAACGTGTTTGTCACACAAGCATTAGGATCTTCTGTGCCCACATAAAAAGCCAGGCAGGACCCTGTACATTTGTGACCCCAGAGCTGGGGGAATAGAGACAGGAGGACTCTGGAACTCATGGTCAATGAGCTCCAGATTCAGTGAAGAAACCCTATTTCAAAAAATAAAACGGGCTAGGGCTGAAGAGATGGCTTAGCAGTTGAGAGCAGTGGCTGTTCTTACAGAGGACCCAGGTTCAGGCTCCAGCACCCACAGGGTGGCTAACAGCCATTAGTAACTCCAGTCCAGGGGATCCAATGCCCTTTTCTGGCCTCTGCAGGCACTGTACACATATGGTAAACTTAGATATAAGCAAGCAAAACACTCATAAACATAAAATAATACTACTACTAATAATAATAAATAAAGTGGAGAGTGACAGAGGAAGACAAGTGAGATCAACCTCTGGCCACAACACACACATCCACATCCCCATAAACATGTACATCCACATATGTCAGACATACACAGAAATGTGAATTTGCCAGTGAAGAAGGTGCATATAAAGTTAAGGCTGGTGAAAGTAAAATAGGACAGTTTTTCAGTAAATGAATAATGTATTTATTTGATTAATCTAACAATGCACATGGCTCTTTGGACTAGGTATCCCATTGCCAAAAAACATTCCTGAGTAGGAACACACACGCACACACTTTTTTTTTTTTTTTGGAGGGAGCATGTTTCCTATATCCCAGGCTGGCCTCAGTTTCATTATGTAGCCAAAGATGGCCTTGATCTCCTGATCCTCCTGCTTCTTCTACTTCTCAAGTTCTGGAATTACAGGCATGCATCATCATTCCAGCCACTGGACTCAAAGCTTCTAGCAAGCTAGGTAAATACTCTACCAACCAAGCTAAATCTTCAGCCCAGCATCCATGAGATTATAAAAAAGGAAATATGGATATGAACAGGATGCCTAGCAGACAAACATATAGATTATACATTTATATAATAGAAATACAAACTATACTTACTAGAATAATTTATAATTATATTTTACTATCATATTCTCATATAAAGCAGATTTGAATGTTAAATGGCTGAGTAAATAATATTTGTTGAGTAAATATGACTACCTTACATATACATGATTTTTTTTAATTATAAAATATCCTGGAGCTACAGGGAGACCCTGTCTCAAAAAGACAAAAAGAAATTATAAATGTCTTAAAATAGCAAATAATCGACTAAAATTTAAATAGCCTATTGCAGGGTATAGATAATTAAACCATAGTGTATCTATGTAATAAAAGTTTTATTCTGAAGGTATCAGAATAGCTTAGAAGAATAGCTGCTAGCATAGAAAATGTTTATAGTACAGAAGTTAAAAACATTTGGCTGAGAAAGTAACTCAGAATACCTGCCTACCATGCACGAGGCCTGGGTTTAATACCTAGTACTGTATAAACAAATAAGCAAGCAAACATAGTCCATGTCCAAAATATAACCCAATTTATAAATTCAATTCATAAATTCAACCTCAGTGGGTAAAGGCACTTGATATTAAGCCTGATGACCTCAGCCAAATACCTAAAACCCCCTGGTGTGAAGAGAACCAAGTCACAAGTTGTCCTCTGACCTCCACACGCAATAGACCCAGCTGGCTTGGAACTCACTATGTAGACCAGGCTGGCCTTGAACTCACACAGACTTACCTGCCTGCCTCTGCCTCCTGAGTACTAAGATTAAAGGTATGTGCTACCACACCCTTTTTTTTTTTTGGGGGGGGGTTGATATGTAATAAAGTTTTCAAAAAATTAAAACAATGAACTGCAACAAAATATAGTTTTCTTTTTCTTTTTTTTTTTTTTTTGGTCTTTTTGAGACAGGGTCTACCTGTAGCCCCAGCTGTCCTGGAACTCACTATGTAGACCAGGCTGGCCTTGAACTCACAGAGATCCGCCTGCCTCTGCTTCCCAAGGAGTGCCCTGGCCTCAAAGTTATTTCAAAAAGTACCTTATAAATATGCTCTAACCCAAAAATGTACAAATGATACTTTGACAGATTCATAAACAAACTGCCCATGACTTCATTGATTCTCACCAGTTAGATGAGATATACATTTTTTCCTACTGGTGCTAAGATCAAACCCAGGGTTTTGACCATGCTAGGCCAGTGCTCTACCCTAAGCTGTACCCATAACCAATCAGTGGTTTTTGAGACAAAGTCTCAGTATATATAGCCCAGGCTGACCTTGAACATGATTCTTCTCTTGCCTTTGCCTCACAAATGCTGGAATTACAGGTGGGGACACCTACCCTGTTTTCAACATAAGAATTCCCAACACACCAATTTATGGCAGAATATATTAAGCAAAAGGACTTTGGTTTTAATTACGAAGATGGAAAAACATAAATCCATTAGTAGCAAACAAAGCAGGAATTTCCATTACTACAAAGTAACTGCTAAATGCAAAAAGCCACAGCTGCTACAGGGAAAGGTATCCCTTAATTGTGCTAAAACAATGTTCTACTGACATGGCTGACAGAATTAACTAAGTTTTCTAGTATAGTAATCTACTCCTGAGCTGGGCACCAACCAAAGGAGTTCCATAATACTGCTTTATACTCAGTGGCCAAAAGATGAACATTGCCAGTTACATTTATGTTATAGTCTTTTAAGGAGTTCATCCATATATAGTTGGAGAGTACTGTTTTTTTTTTGTTTTTTGTTTTTGTTTTTGGTCTTTTCAAGATAGGGTCTCCCTGTAGCCCCAGCTGTCCTGGAACTCGCTCTGTAGACCAGGCTGGCCTTGAACTCACAAAGATCTGCCTGCCTCTGCCTCCCAAGTGCTAGGATTAAAGGCGTGCGCCACCACGCGGAGAGTACTGTTTTTTAATGCACAGAGCAGGATTCCTTCCTCTGAAAGTCTCAGCCCTCCGTCAGAGCTTGTTGTGAGGGAACTTACCAGCATGTGAATGTGGTGCATGAGGTCCAGGGACAAGAGAGTGAGCTCCATGACAAAATCAGTGTAATAGACATAGGTCCCCTTTCCTTCCCAGGTCCCTTCATGGTTGAGGTCCCAGAGGTGAATGACATATCTACAATACAGTTATAAAAGAAACACAGCTTACCATTACAACTAAATTCAGTTTACACATTACATCTTAAAGTCACCTAAGTAAATGTTAATCTCTCTCCAAAATTTCTACTTACCGTAAAATCACATGAGCTGTCCTCACTGTCACAAGAAGAGACTGTAAAAGAGAAATACTTCTTAGTCTAATTTAAAAACAGGTTTTTACAAAACAAGAACAAACAGAAAAGATGAAAAGCAGACTTCTCAAGTTCATCACCCATTTATTTCCTCTACCTCAAATTTCCATAAAATATTTTCATAACCTAGAGCCCACCTTCTATTGAGCCTTTTTTCCCAGTTAACAGGTGATAACCAACCCCACCATCCACTTCCTAGGAACACCTTTTACAATGTTGAGGCTCATCTTAACCACTTAACAATCACTTCTATTTGACAGAACACTAAGTTCCCATAACTGACTGCCTAAAGGGTGTGTGACTACGTGGTGACACTGTGACACCAAGTCTACTTCATGTCCTCTACTGGAGTACAGCTCTGGACTGAAAATTTGTGTGTTCCTTTTTTACCAGAAGAACATGAAAGAAATAAAATCCCAAACAAGCTTCTCACAGCATTTCTTTCTTTTTTTTTGGTTTTCTTTTTGGTCTTTTTGAGACAGGGTCTCCCTGTAGCCCCAGCTGTCCTGGAGCTCACTATGTAGACCAGGCTGGCCTTGAACTCACAGTGATCCGCCTGCCTCTGCCTCCCAAGTGCTGGGATTAAAAGTGTGCGCAACCACACCCGGCCTCAGCATTTCTTTATTACCAAAATTAATCTTAAGAGAAACTTCATCCAGTCACACATGCTAGCACACACCACATACAATAATCCCACAATAGGAGTTCAAAGCCAATATTTACCACATGAGATCCTGTCTCAAAAACAACAAACAAAAAACAAAACAAAAAACAAAACTTCCTCTTAATTTGTCAGAATAAAACTGTTATATATACAAGAGAAAACTTTCATTTATAAATGAAAAATATTTTGAACAAAAAGAATTATAAATAAAAACATCTACAGTACAAATCATCTTAAAAGAATACTGAAAAGCTGAAATACATTATGTATATGACCAAATAGACCTAATGCTTTGTTTGCTCTGAGACAGGTCATGCTGCATAGTCCAGGTTGGCCTTGAAGCCAACTCTTCTCAATCCTGTCTTGGCCTTCTGGGTACTGGAATTGTAAGCAAGTGCTGTCAACCCCAGTTAGTCTAATTTAAATGTGTTTACTTTTAGGTATATCTTTTGCAAAGTTTGGTTTAATATTAACTGAAAGTTAGATAACCCAAAAAAAAGCAAATGAGAGTATCATTCAAGTAATACTTTGTAATAAAACATATTGAAAGAAAACTAATATAAGACAGTCAGTTTTAAATTGATCTTTATTTTAAAAATATTTTATGGGGGCTGGAGAGATGGCTCAGTGGTTGGGAGCGCCGACTGCTCTTGCAGAAGACCTGGGTTCGATTCCCAGCACCCACATGGCAGCTAAGAACTGTTTTTAACTCCAGTTCCAGGGGAATCCGACTCCCTCTTCTGACCTCCAAGGCACTGCACGATACAAAAAATAAACTTAAAAAATTTTTTTAATATTTTATGTGTATAAGTATGTTGCCTGCATGCATATAAGTGCACCTGTGTTATGCAATGCCCACAGAGGTCAGAAGAAGGTATAGAATCCCCTGGAACTGGAGTTACAAACAGTTGTTGGCCGCCATGTAAGTGCTGGGGTTCAAAGCCAGGTCCTCTGCAAGAGCAGCCAGTGCTCTTAACCACTGAACCATCTCTCCAGCCCCTTAAATAGAGCATTTTAACAGGGAACGTACTTTACCAGAAACTTTCATTTACCATATTTAACTAGGATTTCAAATATTTTCATTACATGCTTAAACATTCCTTTTCTACTTTTATTAGCACTATTATATGTACTCTGTTTTCTGGATTTTTTTTTTGAGACAGGGTCTCCCTGCCCCCCCAGCTGTCCTGGAACTCACTATATAGACCAGGCTGGCCTTGAATTCACAGAGATCCGCCTGCTTCTGCCTCCCAAGTGCTGGGACTAAAGGTGTGCGCCACCACACCCAGCTGTACACTGAATACTAGTAGGCAAAAATAAAATTCGGCCTTCCTCAAAAATTCCTAAGTAGTAATTCACACTTAACTTGTATCGATATTAAAAAACCAGCCTCAGTATATCTACTACAGTGGTCCCCTCTTATCCAAAGGGGATATGTTCTGAGACCCAGTAGATATTTAAAACCATAGTTAGTATCAAAAAGATTATATATGCTGGTTTCCTATATGCCCTGAAGCATTGCCGTATAATACTATACATAACCCATCTCTCCATGTTCTAGTCTGGTGCTTTCTTTGCTCACTGTTCCCGCACACTGTGGTCATTATTAAGTAGATGAGTGTTAGGTGATCTGCTGGTTAGTGCTGTCAACTTGATAGAATCTGAACCACCTAAGAGAGGGCCTCTAATGCCTGTGGGGATTATCTTGACTAGGTTAAGTGAGGTAAGAAGACCCATCCATTGAGGCACCACTCCTTGCCTGGGATCCTGAACTAAAAAATAAAGAGAACTGAGCAGTGTATGCATTCACTGTTCTCTGCTTCTTGAGAACAATATGCAATATGACCAGCCAGCTTCCTGTTTCTGTCACCATGCCTTCCCTGCCAAAACGGACAGTATCCTTCTAGAATTATAGGCCAAAATAAACTTTTTGTCGCTTAAGTTCTTTTGTCAGAGTATGTTATCACACCACCAGAAAAGTAACTAGGACATTTGAACATAAGCACTAGGATACTACAAAAGTGGATCTGACAAGCTGGCAAAAGAGTGACTAATGCATGGGTGGCACATAACGTGGGCACCCTGAACAAAGGATGTTCCAAGCAGCAAGGAACCTGATATCACTGTGCTCTACTCAGAATGGTGTCCAACTTACAACTTATGAATTACAAGGCTGAGCATATAAACTACATGGCAGAACACATGTGGCACTGAGTTCAAGCCCCAGCACCAAAACCAGTCATGAATTCTTCCAGAATTTTCCATTTCATAATTTCAGACAGCAGATTACTAAAGATAACTTTTTACTTTTTGAGAAATCATGTATAAGTAAAATCATGAATAAGAGAGAACTTCTGCCTTTCATTCTTTAAAATAATAGCAATTATTAGGTAAGATAAAAGTAGTTATAGAAAAAAAGTTTGTGTTTGGCCAGAGCAAAAAGTAAATGTATTAGTCACTGGATATAAAGACGTACAGAAATTTGGGTTTCTACTGCACAGGAAGAACTGGTATCTTCTAAAAGTTTTGTTTGTTTGTTTGTTTGTTTGTGACAGGGTCTCCCTATAGCCCCAGCTATCAGTTTAAAGAAGGTTCTTAGCCGCCATGTGGGTGCTGGGAATCAAACCCAGGTCCTCTGCAAGAGCAATCGGTGCTCTTAACCATTGAGCCATCTCTCCAGCCCCAGCAATGATACATTTAATTCATTTTTACCACTTATTATTTATTACATCTTACAGGGAGTATTCTTCCTAATTCAGCAGAGTCAGAGGACTTGGAATGGGTCACTTGACACTCTGGAACCTCAAACAATCCGCATTACTCTCTATGTATCAGGGTCCTCCCTCTCCCACCAAAAGCAGGGCTAATAAAATAGGTCAATACATGTAAAATATTTAAATGATCCCTGCTGGGTTATAGCCCAATGGTAGGGGACTAGCCCACAATGTACAGTAACCTAGGTTTAATCCTCAGCACTGAAGAAAAAAGAAAGTTCCTAGAACAATCCTTGACATGTAACTTGTATTATGATTTGTTCATGTTCACACATGGGGGGTGTGTGTGTGTGTGTGTGTGTGTGTGTGTGTGTGAGAGAGAGAGAGAGAGAGAGAGAGAGAGCGAGAAAGAGAAATATATATGTACATGGGGAGAGGGAGAGAGAGAGAGAGAGAGAGAAATATATATGCACATGGGGGCCAGAAAAAAAGACATCAGGTGTCCTGCTCTATCACTCTATCCTTCTTTCCCTGACACAAGTCCCTCACTGAACCTGGAACTAGGCTGGTGACCAGGAAGTCCCAGTGAACCCCCTGCCTCTGCCCCCCACTGCACTAAGCTTACAGTTCACAAAGCCATACCCAGCTTTTTAAGTGAATTCTGGGATCCAGACTCAGGTCCTGCTTGTGTAGCAGGCACTCTCTTTACCCACCAAGCCATCTTCCTAGCCTCCTTATTTTTGAGAGAAACAATAATTTTTTTTTTTTTTTTTGGTCTTTTCGAGACAGGGTCTCCCTGTAGCCCCAGCTGGCCTGGAACTCGCTCTGTAGACCAGGCTGGCCTTGAACTCACAAAGATCCGCCTGCCTCTGCCTCCTGAGTGCTAGGATTAAAGGCGTGCGCCACCACGCCCAGCTCCTTCTGGTCTCCCCAAAAATGTACAGGAATCAAATCAGAGCCAGCCCATGCCTCGCATCTTACCTCTGCAGCCATGAAAGCCAAGGTGTGCATGCCATGGGTGTAGCCTGTGACACAGCAGACAACCGCCAATCCACAGCAGGAGAGCAGCATAGCAATCAACAGAGACAGGACTCGCCCATGGCTGCTCATCGGTGTGGTGGGAGAAAAGGAAAGCTGACAGGAACAAATCAGAAAGGCACTTAGCTCATTCCTCTGGCCTGGCACTGTCCTCAGAAGTCAAGATCAAGCTTGGCATCTTTGCTTGGAGCACCGTACTAAACACAGGAAACCACACAGCCCAAGTTCTAGAACAAGCTAATATATGAGCTGCCAGGATTTATAGATCCTCACCATGTAGTTCACCAATACAATATGCACTACATACATCTTCATCTTCTATTCTCCAGTATCCTCTGATTATATTATATTATATTATAGTCCCTACAATAGTCCACAATTATATCTTCTAACACTCAGCAGTGTCATGTTCTGCTCTATTTCCTTGTGTCCTGCTAAATCGTCCTCCCCAGAATTCACTTAGGCCACCCCTCGTTAGAGTTACAACTGCCTGGCAGAGAGGCCTGGGCCAGGAACTCCTGATGAACTAGGTACAGTTTGAAACCAGGAGGGAAGGCTAGAAGTTCCTACTTCTAACAACTATGGGAACTGGGAAAGAATTAAAGACTTCAAGAGAGAGATTAACTCAGAGACATGCAAGGCAAGCTCCATGAACACTGGGTAAAGACAGGCACAAGGCCCTGGAGTGGGTTCAACTGAGGCAGCACTGCAACCTGTCCACCTTAGGCTTATTAGACTGGTGCAGAGCACTCATAAGAGACAGCTCACCTGAACAGCTGGGACCTCTACTCACAAGCAGATCTTGTACCCAGATAGGAAGCTGAGAGGGCTAATTCATTCTTGGCCACAAAGCAAACAGTACAAACTAGTGAGAAAGAAAAGCTTTAGCCATCAGGATAAGAGAGACTAGAAAAGAAAATATCCAGAAGGGTACAGATTTTATTTAACATCAAGGTTCCCTTACACTCTGACCAAAACAGCTAGGGTAGGTGAACTGACCCCCCATAGGCTGTAATGTCACACACTACCAGCTGGGAAGGGGCTCTCCCTAGAGAAACAGCCTTTCCTCAGCTGCTGCAGAAGCTCCTCAAGAAACTGGCAAAGGACAGGAAATGCTCTTTTGAGAGCTACCCAAAGTATGCCCGTGTGGCCATGTGTGACTGAGCAAGGAAAGAGCTTGGTGGGGAAACTCACATATTCAAATCGGTCTTTGCAGAGCTGAACCATAAGATGCAGAAAAACAAGTCCAGCGAACCAGAGGCACCACATCACCACCTCCTCTACGGTCTGCACATTCAGCACACCAAAAATGAAAATGAACTTGTAGAAAATAAAATTCCAAAACTTGTCTTTGAGATGCTAGAAAGAAAAAAAAAATGTTTATAAAGGTGAGTACCATTACATCAAGTCCATTGAAGAGAAGTTAACACGACCAAACTTTTTTTTTTTTTTTTGGTGTTTTCGAGACAAGGTCTCCCTGTAGCCCCAGCTGTCCTGGAACTCACTCTGTAGACCAGGCTGGCCTTGAACTCACAAAGATCCGCCTGCCTCTGCCTCCCAAGTGCTAGGGCTAAAGGCTCCAAAATATTAGACTTTTAAAATGACCGGGCTGGAGAGATGGCCTAGCGGTTAAGAGCGCCGACCGCTCTTACAGAGGACCCGGGTTCGATCCCCAGCACCCACATGGCGGCCGAGAACCGTCCGCTACTCCAATTCCAGGAGAACTCCAGTTCCAGGGGAATCCGACACCCTCTTCTGACCTCCGCGGCATTGCACGACACGGGTGCACAAACTTGCATGCAGACAGTACATTGATACACATACAGAAATGAATAAATGCTGGGCGTAGTGGCGCACGCCTTTAATCCTAGCACTTGGGAGGCAGAGGCACGTGGATCTCTGTGAGTTCGAGGCCAGCCTGGTCTACAGAGTGAGTTCCAGGACAGCCAGAACTACAGGGAGACCCTGTCTCAAAAAAAATAAAAAATAAAAAAAAATAAAATGACCAAAAAGTTCTAGATTTGATTTGTAATGTAATTTGATTTGTATGAAATGCACAGAGCTTCAATAAAACATTGGCTTAAGGGGCTGGAGAGATGCCTCAGCAGTTAAGAGCACCGACTGCTCTTGTAGAGGACCCAGGTTCGATTTCCAGCACCCACATGGCAGCTAAGAACCTTCTTTAACTCCAGTTCCAGGGGAATCCGACGCCCTCTTCTGACCTCCACGGCACTGTATGACACGGGTGCACCAACCTACCTGCAGACAGACAGTATACTCATACACATAAAAAAATAATAAATTTTTTCAAATTTTAAAAAATTGGCTTAAAAATAAAATAAAATAATATAAAATAAAATGATCAAAAAGTTAAAAAGTGAATGTATGGAGACGTGCTAGGAAAGTGCCTACCAAGCATGAGGACCTGAGTCTGAATCCCAACACCTACAGAAAAGCCTCCGGTCTGCAACCCAGCACTGAGAAGATCCCTGCAGCTCACTGGCCAACTAGCCTAGCTAAATGGAAGAGCTCCAGACTCAGTGAGAACCTACCTCAAAAAGTAAGGTAGAGAGCAACTGAGAAAGACTTCCAAAGATACCCTTGGTTTCCACACATACATACATGCACACAAACATACACATACACACCACATACATACCATACACAAAAAACTAATAAAGATAAGACCACTTGCTAGTATATAATCAATAAAATATAAAAGAAACAAGAAAAAATTTAAATGATGTCTGGGTATGGAGATGCATGCCTGTAATTCCAGAGCTTAGGTGGCTAACCTGGGATACCCTAGGATACCCTGGGATACCCTGGGCTACTGTCTAAAAAAAAAAAAAACTGAACCAAAGCAAAACAAGATTAAAAATAAAACCATGCCCATAACCTTTTATCTTTTTCCTTCTTCCAATGTGCAAATATATTCCTTTGTGTACAATGTTTTCTCTGGTCAATCATTGTGAGACTTTTACCAATGCCAGTAAATATTCACACCATTTTAAAGGCTATGGATAAAGCCGGGCGTGGTGGCGCACGCCTTTAATCCTAGCACTCGGGAGGCAGCGGCAGGCGGATCTTTGTGAGTTCAAGGCCAGCCTGGTCTACAGAGTGAGTTCCAGGACAGCTGGGGCTAGAGGGAGACCCTGTCTCAAAAAGACCAAAAAAAAAATAAATAAAGGCTATGGATAGACACAAACTGTTTTCAATTTTTCTCCTATTCAGAGAGCATTAGACTTTTAGTATGGGAAAATCTTTACTACTCTGGGGCATAGGGGAAGGCAAAGGGATAATAAGCCAGTTCCGACTCTATCAGACATTAAAACACTTGATTATCCAGTTATCTATGAAGGCAGGAGGAAGTGGGTGAGGAGGATACTTTTACACATGATTTTTAAGACCTGTAAACATTTTACATATTAAAAATAAAATTAAATCTGGGGGTGTGATTGTATACTGCCTGTGAGTCCAACACTTGGAACTGAAGGCAGAGACAGGAAGGTCTTGAATTTGAGGCCAGCAGGTTGATAGCTCAAAGAAAAGAATTACTTTGAGAGTTTATAAACATTGGATTCTGGCTGTATAACAGGACAGCTTGGCTCTACTGAGTATAGACAAACAAAATATTTTATCAAGGCTAACTTTTCTCATTTTTGTCACTGTACTATGGCTATTCAAGAAAATGTCCTTGCTCTTAGGAAACACAACCTTAAGTATCTGGGGGTAAAGTTGTACAAGGTACAATTAGAAAAATTTATATATAAATTAAAAATGGATATGAGGGCTAGAGAGATGGCTCAGTGGGTAACAGCACTTGGTATAAAAGCAAGAGGACCTGAGTTCAAATCCCCAGTTTCCACATAAAAACCAGGCATGGCCACTGATACCTATAACCCCAGCATTGGGAGGCAAACATACAGAGATCCTGGGAGCTCACTAGCCACCTGGCCAGCCCAGCCAAAACTGCGAGCTATCAGTTTAGAAAGAGTTGCTATCTCAAAAAGATGGAGAACAGTAGAGGCAGATGCCCCCAATTCTCCTCATGAACTGAGTATGGGCAAGCACACCCACACACACCCGTCTTTTACACACACATACGCACGCATGCACGCACGCACGCACACACGCAAAGAGTATGAAAGCCAGTAGAAAACTCAACTGGTGAATCTGGATAAAGTGCACACAGGAGTTCTTTTTTTTTTTTTTTTTTTTTTTTTTTTTCTTTTCAAGACAGGGTCTCCCTGAAGTCCCGGCTATTCTGGAACTCACTCTGTAGACCAGGCTGGCCTTGAACTCACAAAGATCTGCCTGCTTCTGCCTCCCAAGTGCTAGGATTCTTAAAGGCGTACGCCACCACACCCGGCTAGGAGTTCTTTATAGTATTTATGGAACTTTTCTATAAGTTCGAAATTATACCAAATATAAAACTGGGTCTTTTAAAATCTATTTACAAGAATCTATTCAGTGGACTTACCTGTCTCTCACTCACTCGAAGAGGGCCAAACACAATACACTGGATAAGCTTAGCCACCAACATCAAAACACAGCAAGCAGTATTTACCAGAACCTGTACACAAATCAAAGGAAGTAAATTTAGTTCCTCTTGGTGAAAACCAAACATGGCTTAAGGTTTCCTATGAGGAATTCGGCCTTCACTTCCAATGGCAGAGCCCTTCTGGTCTTCTATCAGAGCAAGTTTAGCACTACTTAAAGCTAAACAGAGATGAGAAGTGGAGATGAGAGATGCCAAGACAGAGCCTTGTCCCAGTTGGCCCCCTCTGGCAGGCTACCTTCCCTTCAGAACTGACTGAACCCTATGGAAACTTTGCACCAGGCTGACCTCTATCTCCCAGAGAGCCAAGCATTTGGATAGCTTTAAGAGAACGCCTCTAGAAGTCATCCTGACCAGTAAAATCGGGAACCTGAATACCTTGCCCTAACTAATGAACAGGTAGGGTAGGAGGTAGGGTAGGAGGGCTTATGGTCACAGGAAAATGAGCTCATGGGATGGGGCTGAGACATGAAGGGCTACTCTGGGATGCCACCGTAAAAACCAAGGCCTTCTTCCACATTCCCTGAGAAACCTTTCTTTCTTAAAATAACCGGGAGGACCGTGGCATTGCATGACACGGGTGCACAGACCTACACGCAAAACAGTACATTCATACACATAAATAAAATTAAATTAAAAAATCAAAAATAAAAAAATAACCGGGAGGAGAAGGAATATAATGAAAGAGTCCTTTAAGAAGGCACTAGCTGTCTGGGTTCTCTGTATCTCACACCACATACTCCCTTGGTAGAACACATAATGGCATCCCTGATTCACTATAAAAAGATTAAATTATGTGTAATTCTATTCTGATGCTTAATGGGACTGAAAGTATGTAATACATTTCTAAAGAATTAAAACAAAAATAGTTCCACTGAAAACAGAAACTGTTTTGGTACTGTTTGATTGATGGGGCAGGGGCTAGTTCACCAAAAATCCTCCAGCCTTTGTGTCTCCTGTATAAGAGCTCTGCTCAAAACATTTCAGAGAACTGAGAATGCCAGACATCACAGAAGTCTCACCTCCATTATACTTTGCCAGTCAATAAGAACCAAAGCTGCAAAGAATTGGAAGCAACTAAAAGTTACATAACATACAGTAACTTCTCAACATCAGCTGAAAACTACAAACTGTAAATACTGAACTAGGCATGCTAGCCCAGGCCTGGGGAGGGGGAGGGTCATCATCGATGGGGAGGCTGAGGCAGCAGCACTGGGGGTGAGGGTCGTGGACACAAGAGTCAGTTAGGTATAGTCTCAGGAGACAGAAACAAACAAACAAAACTCCCAATACTCAAAGAAGCCTAATTGTAGCATTCCTCCCTTTAAAGCAAACGGGCTGGTGGCATACGCCTTTAATCCTAGCAGAGGCAAGTGGATCTTTGTGAGTTCAAGACCAACCTGGTCTACACAGCAAGTTCCAGGACAGCCAGAGCTACAGGAAGACCCTGTCTCAAAAAGACCAAAAAAGCAAACCCCAGGGCTGGAGAGACCTCTCAGCAGTTCAGAGCACTGGCTGCTCTTGCAGAACACCTTGTTCCGTTCTCAGCACCCACATGGCAGCTCACAGACATCTATAATGCCAGTTTTAAGGGCTCCAATGCCCTCTTGGGGTCTGTGGGCACCAGGCCCACAGGTGGTATACATACATACATTCATGAAAGCACACATATAAAAAAATAAATCTAAAAAGAAAAAAAAGAACTCTTATAGAAGCAACACTTTAACGCTGATTTCAATCCGAAAAACTATAGAACAAACTTGAATCTCCAAGAACCATGTATCAAGGCTCAGCAACAAGCCTGATCTGAACTGCCACATTGTTCACTTAGACAACTGTAAAAGAGCTAACTTAATATTTTATCTGTTCTATGGGGCTGGAGAGATGGCCTAGCAGTTAAGAGCACCGACTGCTCTTGCAGAGGACCCAGGTTCGATCCCCAGCACCCACAAGGCAGCTGAGAACCGTCTTTAACTCCAGTTCCAGAGGAATCCGACACCCTCTTCTGACCTCCGCGGCATTGCACGACATGGGTACACAAACCTACATGCAGACAGTACATTCATACACATACAAAATAAAATTTAAAAAAGAGTATCTCCTTAAAAAAAATTTTATCTGCTCTGTACAGCTAATTTTTCTTGTACTCAGAATCCAAACTTAAGGTAAAAAGCATTCACCAAAGATCATTGTTCATAACAGCATAAAAATGTTCTTGGTCCCTATGTAATACCAGCAGCAATTTCGAGAAGCTGGCAACAGGAACCAGGTGGCAGGGATTCACTTTCACCATGTATCACTTTTGCCCCACTGAATATTGAAATACAAACTTGTAGCATCTATCTTTTTTAATTTTAAACTTAGAACTAACCTGACCAGTTTTGAAATTCTACCTATTTTTCTGAGCAACACGCCAAAACTGGGTGCACAAGCTCCAAGTCAGCCTAAGCTCCACACGGCAAAGGTTTGTGCACCTCCTCTCAGAGCAGGGCTACTTCCTCTGCCTCTTGTTACTCAAGTCTCCTCCCCACCCTCTATGCCCTTTTTAAAATATTTGTTTTTACTTCTATTTATGTTAGTGCAGTGTCCTCAGAGGCCACAAGAGGGCGTCTGCGAGCATCCCAACAGGAAGCTAGCTAGGAACTGACTTCAGGAGCTCTTCTACTCAGATCCTCTCCAAGAAGAGCCATTTCTCCAGCCACAAATCTCCCTTTTCAGTAAAAAGAGTCACCTATTTCTAATTGAACAGTTCAGGTAGCACTCTGCAGATGTGACACCCTTCCCACACAACAGAGCAGACCTCTCTATTACTGAGCCTCATATGCTATTTTCTCCTCCAGGGATACCTTTGCTACTTGAGAACTTTCTCTTCCTAAGCCAAGTTCATATCCCACTGCCACCAGTCCTTCCCTAGGCAGAATTCCTTTCTCCTATCTCCAAACTCTACATCCATCATCATTCATTGTGCATCTATCATCATTCATCCTGTTTTGCCTTATTTACATATGAGTCATTTTGAGGGTAAGGGGAAAGTGTTGTTCACAGCTGTGTTCTCCAAAGTACTGAAAATAGCACCTCGAAAGGTTTCGAACTGGGTGTGCTATTCCAAAATCTCCTGAGAGCCTAGTAGACCTCTATTCTAAATCGTGTTCTACAAAGATAAAATTTTCAGATTCTAATATAGGAAATACTAGCTAGTAAGATCTGCAAAGTGACAGATGCTCAGTTTTTGCTCTGGCTTGCTAGGCAGTGTTGGAGGCAGGGTGAATTATCCAGATGTCTCTGAATAGGGGTCACAGAGCAACCATTCTGACAAAGTATGCACTGGATGGTATACACAATTCACAGAGCACACCGGCAGGGTCTGGGAAGTCACCTCGTGTCAAACTCCAGAGGAATGGGGGGGGGGGGGACACATTAAGCTGGGCTGAGAAATTCAACAGATGACAAGAAATGATTAAATTGCATAAAGACTTACATGAAGAAAAGGAAATTTTCTTTAAAATTACCATTCTCAGAAAAATCAAGAGGTCATGTTTTATTAAGGGGTATTAACCTTGGAACTAAACATGAGTTCTGCAAGAAACTTTTTACGAAAAAATAAACACTAGTAGTTCTGTCACTACAACAGTGATTCCTTCTGAAAGGCTTGTTTATATCACAGGCATAAAAATATATCAAAACCTACATTTGACAAAAGCACTTTTCATATAATTTCAAGTTGTTTATCTGCTTAACTCAAATGCACAAACGGATCTGAGACTAAACAAGATATGTGAATGGAATTCCTTCCCTCTTCTCCGGTACAGGAACAGTCTTCACTGCCTTCTATTAAACTCTTTACAGAAGGACCAGGAGACAATCCACAGCCCACGGAATTCACAAATCCCACTGCTTCATGATGAAGCACAGTGGGAATAATTATAACAAATGAGTTACATATCGTTCTACAAACTTGGAAAATTAACCCCTCCGTCATTTACAGTCTACTTTCAATGCCAAGTGAGAACGTGCAGGAGACAAGATCCCAGAAGCCAGAGCAAATCCAAAGCACAGGTTAAAATCCTGGAGCAAATTTTCTGATCACCGAAGGATTATAGAAGAGGCATTCAAGTATAAGGTAAGAGTACAATTTTTTTTTCTGATCTGCTCCACTTGAAATAATCTAATAAACGAAAACAGTACTTGTGCCCGGTGAGCCTAGCTTATCTCCTACAGGCACCCAAACTGGAAATCTCATTTTAAAACGGATGTCTAAAGGAAAAATTGAGTTAAAATAAGGAGCTACCTCTTGATTCTCAGTATTTTGCTGCCTTCAGACATCAAAGGGAATAGTCATGAATCATCAGGTAAAAGCAGCAAAAAAAGGACGCAGCTGGTATGTTTGCTTCAGTAAACAGCACCCACAAAGGGTAATCCATGACTAAATACGAACAAGGAAAAGTTGTTTTTTGAAGGGGTATGAACGCCTCGGCACACGGAAATGCTTAAAAATCCCCTCAAACTCAACATCTTAATTCTTTTGGCCCTCTCTTCCTCCTTGGAAACTCGCCCACCACGTCCCCGCGCCCCACTTCACTTCCCGGGATCGCAACCCGACTACCCTGAAGCCTACGGGGGTGGGCCGCGCTTCCCCGGAGTGGCCCTTCCCCTCCTCCCCAGTATCGCGACCCCTTCCGCAGCCCCAGCGGCCCGCCAAGCTCACAGCTCCGCTCGGCCTCGAGCCCCACGCACCACCCGTCCGGGCCTCCGCGGCCGCCCGCCCCGCCTCGGCCCCCAGCCCGGGTCAGGCCCGGCCACGCCCCCCGCGGATAATGGGTGACATGGCGGCCGCGGCCCGCCCCCGCGATCGGCCCCACAGCCACGCTCACCCACACGAAGAGGCTGTCGGACAGCAGGTACTGGGCCACGTCGCGGGCCCGAGGGCCGCCGGCGGTCAGGCGCGCGGGCGCGAGTGGCTCGGGCTGCAGCGGGGCAGTTAGCGGCTCCGGCTCGCTGGCCCCGGCCTCGGGCTGGCTCAGGGCGCGGTAGGCGCTGACGATGGTGGCGAGCAAGGCCAGGCTGCTGAGGCCCGTGTAGGTGCGGAGGCTGGGCCAGGGGAAGCGCTCGAGGAAGAGCAGCGGCATGGCGGCGGCGGCGGCCTCCGGGCCCAGGGGCTCCCCGCGCTGCGGCCAGGCGCCTGCGGCGGCCTCGCGAACGGCGCCCACGGGCTCTGGCGTCGCTGCCGCCGCCGCTGCCACTGCCGCCGCCGCCACGCCGGGCCGGGCCGGGCCGCTCCTGACTGCTCGCGCCGCTCCCGCTGCTGCCCCTGCCGGCGCGGAAGAGCCTTGGCGGGCTCCGGGCGGACCGCCGCCCCTAGCGGGACGCGAGCGGGATGGGCACGGGGCGCGGCCTTCGTCCCCCGCCCCCAGCGGGCGCGCTGCCATCCGGCGGGCGCTGGACGCGGCCCGGGGCCCTGGGGCCCGGCCCCCTGCAGCGTCCTTGGCGACCCTGGGCCCACTGACGCCAGGGACGCGCCACAGCCAAGTGCGGCCCGTAGCGGTGTTGACGGCAGGCCTGGCTGCGTGGACAGGCCGCAAGCCCCAGGGACTCAGGCCTCTGGCCTCTTGGCCCTCAGTTTCCCAGGCAAAACGGGGAACCCCTCGCTTCTCCTCACCCTCCCCCCGTCCCCCAACACAGTTGGCCCTAGAAGTTTCCTTGGTTCTCTAAAGGGGACATGATGCTTAGGGAAATAGAAGCCTCTCTGTCCCCCAAGACATGTATTAACCAACAGTCTTTTATAAAGAGCTTTGTTTTTGTTATTTTATGTGTATGAGTGTATTGCCTGCACATATGTAAGTACACCAGGGTCGTGCAAAGCCTGTGGAGGACAGAAGAGGGTGTCAGATGGAGTTACAGAAAGTTGTTAGCAGTCATGTGGGTGCTGGGAATCGAACCCCGATCTTCTGCAAAAAACAGCCAGTGGTCCTAACTGCTGACCCATGAAGCAAATCTAACATTATGAACTACAAGTTAAATGGTGCAGCCGTTCTTTGGAAATTGTCAATTCCTCAAAGGTAAACTTAAGAGTGACCATTTGACCTGGCAATTACACTCCTTAACACCCAACAGAAAGACATACACCCACACAAAACTCCTACACAAAGATTGATAGTGGCATTATTCCCAATAACCCAGAGGGTTACAACCCTAATGTCCATCAAGTGATGGGATAATCCACACAATGGAATAGTACTTGAAAATAAAGCACATGCTACAATATAAATGAATCTTAAAGGCATGAAGAAGTCAAAGAAGCCATATACAAATATGTGGCCCCACTGATACAGCATTGTCTAGAATAGGTAATGCACACATGGAACACACATGGAACATGGAATGTTGAGTGATGGCTATTTACAAAGGAAGATGAAAGGGCTGAGGGTAATGGCTAAGGAAGTGGCAGCTAAAAGTTAGTAGTTTCTTCCTGTAGGGATAAGAATGCATGCCTTGCCGGTCGTGGTGGTGCACGCCTTTAATCCTAACACTTGGGAGGCAGAGGCAGGAGGATCTTTGTGAGTTCAAGGCCAGCCTGGTCTACAGAGTGAGTTCCAGGACAGCTGGGGCTACAGGGAGACCCTGACTCGAAAAAGACCAAGAAAAAAAAAGTTTTAGAATTGCAGTGTTATTCAACTGTGTGACTACACCACTGACACTAAATTGTACACTGTAAACAGTGAGTTACATCTCAGTATGTGATTTGTACCTCCAAAAAAATAGAAAATGGAGATTGCACACCCTGTTATCAAATCATCTAAGCTACCTAGCTGCAAATAGATACTCTGTAAATAGCTGTTGAATTTTCCAAATTTTCTAAAGGGAGCAATTACCTGTATCTTTTTATACTGTAAAAGCATGTAAAGCAAATTTAAAAATTAATGACCACTTTGTAAGAATTCTTAGAAATATCTTGTCAGAGGGTTTTTATAAACTTCAGTTCTTGTTATTTCTCTACCCACAGTCATTTGATTAAAATAATGAATTTTGGGACTATCAAGGTGGCTCAGTCAGTGCTCAAGCACTTGCAACCTAACCTGACTACCTGAGTTCCATCCCTATCACAAACTGTCCTCTGATCTTGACATGGACATGCTCATGTTTAAACACAGACATGCGAGCGCGCACACACTACATGTAAAAATAAAATACAGAACCTTGAACTTTATCGTTAAAAAAGCTTTATTCTGAAACAAGGATGGAAATTTTCCAGGAAAGTGTTCTATACAAGGTCAGAGCCGATTCAACATGATTTTTAAACCACATTGCTATCCACATTCAGTTCCAGCCACAAAACAGTAATTTTAGACATCAAACTTGTCCTTTCACCATGAAGGCCTGGTAACAGAGCTGCCTTTTTTTCATCTTAAAAGCTTGGGCCTCTGAGCTGGGCATGGTGGCGCACACCTTTAATCCTAGCACTTGGGAGGCAGAGGCAGGCGGATCTTTGTGAGTTCAAGGCCAGCCTGGTCTACAGACTGAGTTCCAGGACAACTGGGGCTACAGGGAGACCCTATCTTGAAAAGACAAAAAAAAAAAAAAAAAGCTTGGGCCTTCTGAAAATCCACACCAGATTAAATTGACCCAACCTAACTTAATCTATTTGCATTTTAAAAGAATGTAAAGGTTTCTCACTGGATTTGTTTTACTAGAATAGTCACTGGTCTTTTTTCCTCAAGAAGATACTTTGCACACATCCTTCTCTAGAAGTTGAGAAGCTTGATCTCACTCTAGTACAGGTTAAGCCTCTAGGGCAATTCTACCTCAGCCACCTTGATCTCCCTCTCCCTCTGCAGTACTGGAAGGTTTCTTGGGTTTTGTTGTTGATGATGTTGATTTTTTTTTTTTTTTAAATACAGGAACTTGATGGTCTTGAGTCTTGAGCTCCTAGGCTCAAGTGATCAGCCTGTTTTAACATCCCAAGTAGCTGGGACTACAGGATATGCCGCAAGGTCCCATACCAGTCTCAGGATTTGTTTTGTTTTTATTCAAGGACCAAACATACTCTAAAGTCTTAACCAGAAGACACATCAAAGTAGCTTATGCTTGTAATCCTAACAAATGAAGAGTCCTGAATGATATGACCAGATAGTCAGCAAACTGTTTCAACTTGCAAATATGTTTTCAAGCTTTAAATCCAGTGACTCCTTCAGCTGCAGGAAACTGAGTTTAAGAACATGCTAAGGACAAAAGAGGAAGGAGGGAAGGCAATGTCGATGGTCCAAACCATCAGGTGCTTGCCATTAGGCCAAACTAGCCCAGAGCCCATGGGCCCTTGGCCAGACAACAAAGGAAATAGCTGTGGAAGATGTCTACTGGCACACTATAGTTAGCAACCCTCCACCACACAGGACCATCCCCAAACAATTACAGAGTCATTCTGTTTTACATATTTTTATTGAAGTGACAATAAAAAAAAAAAAAAAACAGTGGCCATTTTAGTGAAGCTCTTGCTTTCTATAAATATAAAAATATAACCAAAACTTTCTTTTATAGATTCCTATAAACAATACCAGGAACGTTCTCAAAGCTACAACTACAAATGGTGCTTGTATGCTATATGAACATAAAAACTAGCTTGGGGGGGGGGGGGCTTACAGGACTGAACTCATGGCCTCGGGCATTTAATGCAAGACTTCTATCACTGAACTGCATCCCTAGCCAAAATTTAACTTTTTATTTATTTATTTTTTTATTTGTGTGTGTGTGTGTGTGTGTGTGTGTGTGTTTGAGACAGTGTCTCCCTGTAGCCCCAGCTAGCCTGGAATTCGCTCTGTAGACCAGGCTGGCTTTGAACTCACAGAGATCCTCCCGAGTACTAGGATTAAAGGCGTGTGCCTGGCCAGAATTTAACTTTTTAAAAACATTGGTCTTTCCCTAAATAGAACATCATCATCAGTGCATTTTCCCCAACTTATCTTCTATCCCTAATTCCTCACTAAAATAAAAAATACACCTAAATTGGCTTACTCATGATGAAGCTAGATTTTATTAGTTTCCAAAATAAACTTGAGCTAATATTAAGGGAATTTAATGGACCAAGCTAAATTACAGCACTGCTTCTCATCACATATTTAAACAGGTGAACCCAGTTTAAACCAAGTAAATGATATAAAACAAGTTTTAAGTTTGAGGAATTCAAATGTGAAAAGGTTACTCCAAGCATCTGGGTCAAGCGATTAAATAGGTACTTTAAAAATAATCTAAGTGCCTTAACTCCCTCAAATATTGAGAATGCTCAAACACAAGGAGGAAATTAATGCTGGAAAGTATAAACTCCTTTATTTTGCAGTTACCTCCTTTGAGTCACCTGCTTACCACTGAAAGACATTGTTATTCACTCAAGGAGTATCTATCTAGAAAGTAGTCATTCCCCTTTAAGGCTGAAAATAAAAATGTCAACCATTGTCCTAAACGTATAGCCAACTTGAATTCTAGATCAGGGCCTACAGACAGGTCAGACCACCTCCCAGATGAGAGTAATGACCTAAGATAGCAGAAGCTACACCGTGTGACAGACAGATCATCTGGAAGACTCATCTAAGGCGAGATGACGGCCATTAGCAGATTTTTTTTTTATGGACCTCCTTGCAGACCCAGAGTATCTTGAGCAGAATAGTTTAATATCTTGAGCAGAATAGTTTAATAATGCATAGCTCTAACCCCTAACCTAATGCCTTCTCTATTTAAACCTAAAGCTTCTTTAAGTACCCTGAAGACAAACTCTGGGTTATTGGACCCCTTCATTTGTTCTTTTTCCCAATGCACATTAATAGTCATTAGAAATCCCAGAACATCAGTGTCACATCATTTAAGAAAGGGAACACCAGTTATTGCTGGGTTATTCAATCTGAAGGCCCTCTACCTCCCATGTCTGATTAAACATAGACTATACTAGGTAATTTGGTTAAATTTCGTCCAACTATAATTCTAATTTAGTGGAAACTTTAAATAGAATAACTGAATGCCTATGATAGGACAATGATTTCATTGCTTGTGAACTTTTTTGCCTGACTTTTCTCCAAAGGGATACATAAATCCTAACTAAATATGACTTTATATAATTGGATAAAACTGTTTAGTTTCACCCCTCTACTAATTTAAACATTTCCCAGCATCATTTAGTTTCGTACAGAATTCGCACTACTAGGGGCTGGAAAGATGGTGCTCTTGCAGAGGACCTGGGTGCACTGGAGCTGACAACAGTCTGCCATACCCTCTTCTGGCCTCCATGGGTCTGCATGCATGTGGAGCTCTTATGGTTTGTTATGTAGGCAAAACACTCATATACATGGAATTTTTTTTAAAAAAAATTTTAAGAATTTAATGCACTACTAGCATTACTGAGAAAATTCGAAAACTGAGAGCATTCATTTGTAAGAAATATAAAGTAGGCACTAAAAA
The DNA here is from genome assembly GCA_009823505.1 of Rhizomys pruinosus. Classification (NCBI taxonomy): domain Eukaryota; kingdom Metazoa; phylum Chordata; class Mammalia; order Rodentia; family Spalacidae; genus Rhizomys; species Rhizomys pruinosus. The sequence goes on from VZQC01008170.1 coordinate 56,828, forward strand.
CGCCTATTAAGGCCTTATTTTATACTCTCTAGTATTTATGAATCATAGGAATAACAATCTTAAGACATCCTAAAAAGGTACAATGTTACAATATTTAAAAAATCCCTAGACAGCACCCTACACTCCTATACTCTAATACTTCTAAGAACACAGGAAATTTGAATCTCTCGAATTCTACTATATTCATCAGGAATGGAGCATTGGGATTCAACTATAAATGACCAAAATGCTTTACAAATCTGTGTGATGGACTTCTGTATTCAAAACCAACTCTCAATATCCCAAAGTAAGAATACCAGCCAACTTAGATCTTGGATGACTGACTGACTCAAGCACTTACAGTGAGAAGTGACCCAAAGGACAGGACTTGAATTTGAATCAGATGACTCCTTGCTGACAGCACTACATAAATCATAGGTTAGAAAAATTCAACTCTCTCTACCCTCCCAGAATTGCAAGCCCTTAACGTCTGAGATGAGGTGCTGTGTAGTTCCTCGCTTGTGTGCCCAATCATGATAGATGAGCTTGGGCAACTTTCTTCCTCAATCTTCCCCAATCTGAAGGATTAGCTGCTCTCTAACCAGTAAAACTGTGATAAATTGAAATATGCTAATGTAAACCAGAGAGGCAAGACTTGCCCTTGAGAGAAGAGGACTATTCAAAGAACTAGTGGCTTCTGAAGGCAATCACTTGCCATCCTTGGTCATGGGAGCTAATGCTTACCCACTCTGAAGCATGGGCAGGTTATTTCCCCAGCTACATGAAAGGCTGACATAACTCTAATTAAACTTGAATACATGTACTTCCTCAGCCATTCTTGTCCTGATTGTCAAATCTAAAGAGAAAAGAATGTATCTACATACATTTGCCATCACTCAATATTCAGCAGAAAAGCCCCATGGTATCTACCATTAAAAAACAAACAAACAAAAAAACAGAATTAAAACTTTACAATTGTTGCTGCATGTTTTAAGTCTTTTTTTTTTTTTTCCATAACATTAAGCCTATAGCAAGCAAGTCTGCAATAAAGCATAGGCAAGATATTTTGACCATTAAGTAATGATACAGCCACCAAGTCCTTTGTCCTAAAACTGTATCCCCCCCCTAATTTCATCTTAATTAGGCAGTGTTCCTAAAAGTGTAATCTTAATGTTTTTCTCTTAGGCTGATAAAACCTCTCCTCTACCACTTAGGAGTTTGGTTGATTCTAATTATTCCTTTGTTTTGTAGGATTCTTTTTGTGACAGGGTCTTGCTATGTGGCCTATCTGTCCTGGACTCTGGCTGCTCCTGCATTAAGCTCCCAAGTGTCAGGATTATAGGTGTGTTCCATCAAATTTAGCCTGTTCTAAAATACTTTTGAAAAGCACTATCAATTGCTAAAACCAAGATTTTTACCATCATGCATATAACCTCAGGTTCAGGTAACTGCAGTCTTGAGAGTTCAAAACATGTTATTTTTACCATGACTCATGACAATTTCACAGCAGTGCAATTAATAACTTCCCCATTAAATAAAGCAAAATACTGTAATATGCTCTATCTAGGTGGACTTCTTATACCAATTCCCATGATTTTGCACCTTAGCTAATTTTAATTGTTTCCCAAATATTTATGGTTTGTTGCTTGTGAACTAAGGCCTGGGTGGTTACAAAATATACTGGTCAGTTAATATACAGAGGATTCTAGGGACAGAACTCACTTAGGAGAAAAATTTGGTACAGGAGTTGCACCTTGGATTCAATCAGATAAATCTAATTCCCCAGAGTAAACAGAAGGTCCTCATTACAAAACTCTGTAACAGTCTTGGAGCATGCACCTAAAATTGGTATTGGAGCAAGAGGCTCATGTGCTTGACTTACCTAAACTACCAGTGTGTCTTAACATTCACCAGTCTAAAGCAGGGAAAAAAGGATCCCCAACTGTTAAAGATTTTTTCAGAGTTTAATGAGAAATTAAAAAAAAAAAAATACAAAGTTCACTTTTTAAATGTTGTACAAAAAAGGTGAGTTGAACCAAAAGTTAATAAACGTCATCACATTGTTCACACCACTATCTAGTTCTTCAGAATCATTTTACTATTCAAACAGGAAGGAGGTGGGTGGTAATTTAAGGACTGGGAACAAGAAAAAAACCAAGAACATTTCTATAATTTTTCTTCTACATTGTGTATAGCTGTGCTCACAGAGACGGCTTCTTTTATTTCTGTGCGCAGGAATTCAGTTGTATATAAAATTGAACCTGAATTAAAAAAAAAAAACTTTATTCAAAACAGTATAGTTACACAGTTTCCACCATAAACAAGGAAGTTTATCTACTGCTCTTGACATGTTCAACATTTCCTATACAGTTCTTCATCAGTCACATCCTGTACATCACAGAGTATAGCTGAATACTTAGAATGAAAAAAAAAAATCGTTCCTTGAAGACATGAAGGTTTTTTTTTGGTTTGGTTTGGTTTTTTGTTTTCATTTTTTTTATTTTGGTCTTTTTCGAGACAGGGTCTCCCTGTAGCCCCAGATGTCGTGGAACTTGCTCTGTAGACCAGGCTGGCCTTGAACTCACAAAGATTCAACTGCCTCTGCCTCCCGAGTGCTAGGATTAAAGACATGTGCCACCATGCCCAGCAAAGACATGAAGTTTTTACATGTCGGTGTGCTCTATTCATTTCTCACACTATTGCAATTGAGTTTAAATAAAATAACATGACCTTTCTCCCCATATACCATTTTCCAATTTCTGACATAATAGGCCAAAATGGAGGAGCAAAAACTGAAGAATGATTATTGACAAAGTAGAAAGCACTCACCAAACTTGCATGGCAGTCAAAACCACTACTGGGGTGGCTTTTAAACTAATGTTTATTAAGTACTTCGAGGTACCTTGCACTGTTTTAAACACTGTATATGTGTAATGTGACTTGCTCCCATAATCCTATGAAGAAACTACCATCCTCATTTATACATGAAGAATATGGAAAACAAGTATGAGTTTTTCCAAAGTTAATACTATCAGAGTCAATTATCCTCATTTTCACATAGACAACTACTTTCATATTTAAACACTGACCTATTTTACTGCCTCTCCTTTGAATAGACTGCAAACTTCACTGTGGAGGATATCAGATCTAGAGATTCTGATCAAAACATCATGCCGCAATTTAAGAGTCTTAGAACACTTTCAGTCATATTTTATCACATAATACCCGAGAATCCATAAACTTTTTATTTTCCTTAAACCCTAGTATTTGTGAACTATGCCTTAAGTGGCTCTGAGTATTTTAAATCTGAGAGCTTTTATAGGTCAATTAGAAAATGCTCAACTTGGGGGCTGGAGAGATGGCTCAGCGGTTGAGAGCACCGACTGCTCTTGCAGAGGACCGAGTCGATTCCCAGCACCCACATGGCGGCTAAGAACCGTCTTTAACTCCAGTTCCAGGGGAATCTGACACTCTCTTCTGATCTCCGCGGCATTGCACTACACGGGTGCACGGGTGCACCAACCTACATGCAGATAGTGCACTCATACACATAAAAAATAATAAATAAAAATTTTTAAGAAAAGAAAAGAAAACCAAAGCAAGAGGCTCCTTCCATTAAAAAAAAAAAAAAAAAAAAAAGCTCAACTTTCCATACCTGCTCAACAGCTGAGGAAGACTAGAAATGATGGGTCCATATCCTGGTGCATTATCATACAATTCAAACAGTGGTGCAGCTACCAGCTTGTAATTTTTAGGGACTGCAAACAAAGCTAAAATAAAACATATTTAATCTTTCATGATCATTGCTCATTTACTTACAATTACTCAACAATTTCAATGTTGACAAAAGTTTCATATGTGTGTATTCATTCATGAAAGCTTATGTGGAGGACAGAGGCTGATGTCAGGATGTTATCCTCAATCCTTTCTCCAGCTTATTTTTTGAGACAGCCTATCCATTTCAGCTAGACTGACTTGCCAGCAAGCCACAAGGCCCCCCCACCACTGGGTTACAGAGGTGTACCACCATGCCCAGCTTTTTCCATGGGTGCTAGAGAGCCAAACTCAGGTCCTCATGCTTGCATAGCAAGCAATGTACCTTCTGAGCCAACTCCTCAGCCCCAAGAAAAATTTCTAAGGAAAAGTAATTATCAATATATTTTGGTTGTGTCTTCTGAGTTAGAAATCAGTCACTGGTTTGCAACTAATTCTCTAAAGACACATGCTATAATCAACTAAAAAAAAAAGAGAATTGTCTTTGGTTTTTATTTTTAGTTCTCTTATAAAACTACTGTAAGAAATGGAGCCAGGTATTGTGACAATTCCAGCATTCAAGAGGCTGAAGCAGAAAAATCAAGATTTGGAGGGTAGTCTTAGAAGTATGAGGAAGTGAGTTGGATCGTCACAGCCTGTGGTGACAATTCCAGAGCTGGTGAAGTGGAGACAGGAGGATCCCTAAGGCATGGTGGCCAGCCAGTCTAGTCTAATTAGTGAGTGCCAGGCCAATGGGTATTCCCAAGGATAACACCAAAGATAATCCTCTGACACCACACCACCCCCCACCCCTGCCCCGACATACACACAGAGGTCAGCCTGGGCTATACAACAAGACCCTGTCTCAAAAAAAAGAAGCAAAGTATTAGTGACAAAAGTCTATGGTCCCAGCATTTGAAAAGTGGAGGCATTAAGATCAGGAGTTTAGGGCAGGGAGAAGAGACAGTGGAGAAAAGAAAGAAAAGAAACAATCCTGTTGAAGCATAAACAGGCCTCAAGATTTTTTAAAGACAATCCTGAGGTTTTCACTTTCTCACAATGTAAAAATCCAACACTAGCAGTTAAACAATAAAAATACTATAATCTCGTATTTTAAGCGCTAGTTAAATTTCCTTCTCTTGCACCAAGGCTGGCACAACTAAGAGAAATCAGGTACTTTTTCATAAAAAGGATAGGTACTTTCAAGGTTCTTTCAGGAGACTTGGCAGAATACAAACAGAGGAATCTCCAAAAGCACTCAACAAAAGCTGCCTTCAAAATCAAAATAACTTACCTTTCTCTTGAAGCTGAACCAGAAACAACTTCTTATGTTCCTTGGGCTTTGTAATATGTGCAGGAATATATGGATACTAAAATAACAAATGAAAATACTTTGAAGTTTTCAAGAGCCACTATTCTTTATACTTCCATGCCTTTAATTATCAACTTTTTCAATTTCAGACACAAATCTCAACTATCCTCATATTCTAAACTCAATTTTACATAGCCCACAGCTTCATTTATTTTTCCGTATGCACTTCCTAGAAAACTGCCGGTACTATGCTACTTTCTAGTTTCCCTTCACCAGGATTGAAGTGCTAATAAGTGATTTCATACATATAAGTAACATGCAGCAAATTAGTCAACAATTCAAAGCAAATAGTCACAGAATTTCCATCTTGAGAAATTTACAACACAATGAAGTCTGTGTGTGGTTTTAATTAGATTTTTGGTGATTTGGGGTTTTTTTGTTTGTCTGTTTTTGAGACAGGATCTCCCTATGTACCTCTGGCTAGCCTGGAACTCTCTATAGAGACCAGGCTGGCCTCAAACCACCTACCTCTACCTGCAGAGTGCTGGAATTAAAGGTGTATACCACCATGCCACAGTTGATTTAATTAGTGTGTCTAATAAAAATTGCTGCTGCTGGGCTGGAGAGATGGCCTAGAGGTTAAGAGTGCCAACTGCTCTTGCAGAGGACCCGGGTTCGATCCCCAGCACCCACATGGCAGCTGAGAACCGTCTTTAACTCCAGTTCCAGGGTAATCTGACACCCTCTTCTGACCTCCACGGCATTGCATGACACAGGTGCACAAACCTACATGCAGACTGTACATTCATACACATACAAAATAAATTTTTTTTAATTGCTGCTGCTGTTTTTAAGCACCATTTCTAAGTTAAAGCTCTAGAATCCTGATGTGAACGTGTTCATCACACAGTAACCTGTGAGGTATTTGACAAGATGCTCTTTGCCCTGTCGCCCAACCTCCCTGCCCCCAAACACATATCTCAGCCTTTAAGAACACCAGATGAGCTGTGCAAGTAGAGCTCTGCCAGCTGGGCAGAGTCTAACTGCTGGGTGAAATGGGGAAATATTTTGGAAAAATTAAAGGAGTAAATAGAATTAGAGAAAGTACTACTTGACAACAATTTTGAAATAGAGGAAAAAGGGGCTGGAGAGATGGCCTAGCGGTTAGGAGCGCCAACCGCTCTTGCAGAGGACCCGGGTTCAGTCCCCAGCACCCACATGGCGGCTGAGAACCGTCCGTAACTCCAATTCCAGGAGAACTCTAGTTCCAGGGGAATCTGACGCCCTCTTCTGACCTCTGCGGCATTGCATGACATGGGTGCAAAGACCTGCATGCAGACAGTACATTCATACACAATAAATAAATAAAAATTTAAAAAAAAAAGAGCACCGACTGCTCTTGCAGAGGACCCAGGTTCGAGTCTCAACACCCACATGGCGGCTAAGAACCGTTTTTAACTTCAGTTCCAGAGGAATCTGACACCCTCTTCTGACCTCCGCAGTACTGCATGACATGGGTGCACCTACTTACATGCAGATAGTATACACATACACATAACATAATAAAGTTAAAAATATGTTTATTAAAAAATGTAAAATTAAGTTTAAAAAAAAAATAGAGGGGGAAAAAAAGTTAAGACAGATTTTTCTTTTTTGCTTTCTCTACCATATCTATATTATAAAAACCTTTCCTACATTTCCCCACAAAATATTTAGAAATCTAGTTTTTTCTTTTGGGGTTGTATTTGAGGGCAGAGAAATTTCAAAGTCCTGAAAACAGATATCGAGGGAGGGTGAAATAAAAGCCACAGCTGCTAAAAAGAGGTAGGAGCAACCTCTGCTAAAAGAGGCCAAGTACCTTTCTCAAGAATGCTCAGCTCAATGAAGACAAAATTCAACCTCATCTATCAACTCTTACCTAATTACAAAAGCCCTTGCTGCTAGTTGACCACTCTGTCCAGAGTCTGGAAGTCTATGAAAACCAGACGTATCAACAGCAAAGAGACAGAGAGGTGAGGAGGAGCTGAAGTAGCACACAGAAAAGCATCTGTGGCTCATACCCACAAACTATGGTCAAAAAGAGACAGTTCATTATTTGAATTTTCTTCTATTTGAGGCCACTCCCATTTTTCAAGTCGTCTTCTCAAATCCCAGTCTTAACACCTAAGCCAGTGCACTTTATAGGAAAAGGCTTAGACAAAGAAGTGATACTGTGCTGTTTCAACAGTGACACCCCAAAAAAACCAAAAACCAAACAAACAAAAAAACAGTGACACCCAATTAACCCCCGAGTTCACTAAATAAATACCAATGCTTTATATCTATAGTGCCAGGGCCAGCTTTAGGCTTCAGTGAAGTAAAGGAACAGTCTTAGGGCTATAATAGGGGAGATAAATAAAAATACTCAGAAAACTTTTGGATTATTACTGACCACTTTCCAATTAGGTCAAATAATGTCCAAGAAACAAAAAGATATTTGGAATAACTGTTATACACATCTCTAAATTAGCAACTTCACTATTTAATGTATAAAGTAATTGTGCTTCCTAGAACCAGAACATGAATGTATTTGTGGCAAGTCTCGGGCAATAAACACTGCTACCAGTGTCCACAGAGCCCTGTGTATTTGTACTCGGCTACCCAAGGCAGCTAAGAGGGGACAGAATATCTTTTGCTTGGCCAATATTATGTAATACTTCACCTGGAACATACTGTTGTGAAAAGAAGCTACCACGAAAAGGGCTTTTAGTGTGTCCAAACAATTCAAGACCCAACTTTAGCATCCTCCCTTCCTAGCCAAAGTGTGCTGGATAGCTTTAGTGTCAACTTGACACACGTGGGTTGAGGGAGCCTCAGTTGGGGAATTGGCTCCATTGGATTGGCCTGTGGCCACATCTGTGGAGTATTGTCTTGATGGTCGAGCAGTGTGGGAGGGCCCAGCCCACTATGGGTGGTGCCACCCTGGGCAGGTTGTTGTGTACTGTATAAGAGGGCAGGCTGGTCATGAGCCAGGGGAGCAAGCCAGTGAACAGCATTCCTCCATGGCCTGTGCTTCAGCTCCTGCCTCCAGGTTCCTGACCTGAGTTCCTGTCTTGGGCTCCCTGAGTGATGAACTGTGACCCAGGAGATGTAAGCTGAATAAACCCTTTCCTCCCCAAGTTGGTGTCGGTCAGAGTATTTTGTCACAGCAATTGAAGACAAACTAGGACACAAAGCATGGAAATCTGAATACCAGCAACATTACCAATCATTAAAATGGATTTAAATACATCAAATATACTTAAATTCATGTGTTCGCTCTGACACTTGAAAAGACCCACATCGTAGTATCTCATTCTCCTTCAGATTTCAAGGCAGCTCTGTTGGAAAGTATCAGAAAACGCCCTCCTTACTACCTGTGTTGCACTCTGCTTTCCAATAGTCTGAAAAAGTTTCTCAACTGATGCTCAGACACTTGAAACTGTAAGAGAATTCATTCAAATCTTACTCAAAGGGGACTAGAGTCCCTGGCCTTCCAGCTTTCTGATGGACAATTCTGAGGGACAGTCAACATGGTTCTTGACAGCTTTTAGCAATATTAATACAATTAGTTGATCAATACTATAATTTGGGGTTGTTTTGCTGTTTTTCATTTTTATGTGTTGAGTGTTTTGCCTATATGTATTTAGGAACACAAATGAAGGCAATGGCAGAAGAGTTCGTTGGATCCCTTGGCGCTAGAGTTATAGATGCTTGTTTACTGCCAAGTGTGCGTGCTGAGAATGGAACCTGGGTCCTCTGCAAGAGCAGCTAGTGCTCTTAACTGCTGAACGATCGCTCAGGCCTTCATTTTTTTAGTTGTTGCTTTTTTTGTGGTTTGCTTTTTGTTTTGGTCTTTTTGAGACAGGGTCTCCCTGCAGCTCCAGCTGTCCTGGAACTCGCTATGTAGACCAGGCTGACCTTGAATTCAGAGAGATCCCCTGGCTCTGCCTCCCAAGTGCTGGGATTAAAGGCGTGCACCACCACGCCCAGCTTTTATTTTGAGAAAGTTTCATGTTGCCCAAGCTGGCCTAAAACTCAGTGTACAGCGGGGCTGGAGAGATAGCCTAGTGGTTAAGAGCACCGACTGCTCTTGCAGAGGACCTGGGTTCGATCCCCAGCACCCAGATGGCAGCTAAGAACAGTCTGTAACTCCAATTCCAGGAGAACTCCAATTCCAGAACTCCAGTTCCAGGGGAATCAGAGACCCTCTTCTGACCTCTGAGGCATTGCACAACACGGGTGCACAAACCTACATGCAGACAGTACATTCATACACATACAAAAATAAAAAATAAATAAAAAATACTCAAGTGTATAGCTAAGGTTGGCCTTGAACTCCTGATCTTCCTGCCTCCATTACCAGAATGCTGAGATTATAGGTGTGTGCCATCATACTCAGCTATTGGCTTTTTAACTTCTGCTGCTTCTGCCCCACCCCATGCTCTGCTGCTTCCTGCCTAACCTCCCAAACAAACTATCTGTACCCACATCTGTCTTACCAACTCTCATAATATATCTTTGAAGAGTGATAAGGAATAAACACATTCTTCTGAAAACTTAGGAAAGGAAACGAAGCATGTTATTTCCTGTGCAACTAAACCCCTCAAGGTGACAAAGCAATTGATGAGGTGAAGTTTCTCTGTTCAAGGCCAGCCTTGGCTGTACAGCATTTTCTTTTTTTTTTTTTTTTTGAGGCAGGGTCTCCCTTTAGTCCCAGCTGGCCTGGAGCTTGCTCTGTAGACCAGCCTGGCCTTGAACTCAGAGATCACTGCCTCCCGAGTGCTGGGATTAAAGGCGTGCGCCACCACGCCCGGCTACAGCATTTAACATCATACGTATATATACATACAAAAGAAATAGAAAAAAAAATCCTTGGTTTTGTAAACGTTTCCTAAATCTAAATTAAGAAGGAGAGAAAAAGAAATTGGAAGTCAAAGACTACTTTGATCATTTTGGTTTTCCATAAATTTTTAGTGTTTGCATGTGTGCACTGCAGAATGCATGTGGAAGTCAGAATAACTTTGGGAGTGGACTGTCTCCTTCTATCTTGTGGGTCCCAGGATCACTCAGGCATGGAGGCAACGGCCTCTACCAGCTGAGACATCCCAGCAGCTCTATCACTGAAGGTCTGCAATCAAGACATCTCAGCAGCCCTATCACTGAAGGCCTGCAATCAAGTCAATTTTCTGCTTCCCCACATGCCTGGCCAACAACTGAACACTGACCTGAGGAGGTTCAAAATTTGGTCTCCACCAGTTACCAATGCAGTCGTCAATGACCCAGTCTTGAAGGACTCCATCTTGACGACCCAGTATCTGTGGGGAAAAAAAATGTTATAGTGAATAAACTAAATATGCACACTTAAAAATACCCTGCTTTGGTCAAGACTATTTTGGCAACACTCATAATAAACTCATCAATCAGCAAATGTGCCTTCCTCATAGATTTCTTCTCTGTAATTTATTATCCATTTTACTCTATCAAAAACATACACTATTAATTCGAACCTAGTATCAACTCACAAAATGACTAACAAATCTATCCCACCCTGGCTATACATGGAAAACCAAAAGTGATTAGTTATCTACATCAGCCAAGTAAGTAGATCAGCCTTAGTGATGATTAGGAATGTCTAAAAAAAAAAAAATTTAAATATTACTACTTATAACAGAAAAAAAAAAAAAAAGGAATGTCTTAGGTGGGATTCAGGCCCTGAAAAAGGACATTATCCATTTTCTAAGAACATTCCTATATCATCTGCTCTACTCTGCACAGCCCAGGTTCAAAGCTAGAGCACTAAGGCCTCCCTGGGCCTGTCTTCTCCAATGCTGGACCCGAATATTCTGAATCCTGTATCATTCCCAGTTCATTCCTTCATTTTGGTAGTGAACTCTATTGTTTCCTAAAAAAAGGTACAAAAGATAATGCTTTATTGTTTTTTATATCTGCAGGTCTTAAAATAACTACTTTTCTCCACGGCATTGCATGACACAGGTGCACAAACCTGCATGCAGACAGTACATTGATACACATACAGAAATAAATAAAATTAAAAAAAAAAAAAACTACTTTTCTAGCACAGTTGCTTTATGTTTTTATTAGAGTTCCAGGATAGAAATCAATTCTTTCAGAAACACGAAGCCAGGCTTTAGGTCTTTTTCCTTCGTGTATGAGTTTAAGTCTGAGACATTTATTGATTTGAAAAAAAAAATTTATCACTGTGTGCATGCATGGTAGGTGGGTGTGGGCATAAATGTCATGGCACTCAGAGAAAGTCAGTCTTTCTACCTTTATGTGGGTTCTAGGGACTGATCTGAGGTCAGCAGGGTCACACAAGAAGCAAAAAGCACCTTTATCTGCAGTCTTCTCACTGGCCTCACATTTTCTGATTTTCTGCAACAAGTTTTACATGTATTTATTTATAGGTAGGTGTGGGGTGGAGAATACATGTGCCTTGGCACAGGAATGGAGGTCAGAAGACAACTTGGAGGAATCATTTCTCTCCTTCAACTATGTAGATTCCAAGCTCAAACACAGGTAGTCAGGCTTGGTAGCAAGTGCCCTTACATGCTGAACCATCTTATCAGCCCCATTTTGATTTTTTTTTTTTTTTGGGGGGGGGGGACGACAGGGTCTCCCTTTAGTCCCAGCTGGCCCTGAACTCACTATGTAGACCAGGCTGGCCTTGAACTCAGAGAGACCTGTCTCTGCCTCCCAAGTGCTGGGATTAAAGGCATGTACCACCACACCCAGCCCCATTTTGATTTTTATGTCTTTATTAACCTGCCTTCCAATCCCCTCCACTTTCAGAAGTACTGAGGATATCCATCGCCACTGATCAAAAGCTTAAGCTCGCATAGATTTTTTTTTCTTTTTAAGGTGTACACCACCACGCCCAACTTAAACATGGTTCCCAGCTGCCCTGTGGGTGCCAGGAATCAAACCCAGGTCCCAAGTCCTCTGCAAGAACAGTCAGTGCTCTTAACCGCTGAACTATCTCTCCAACCCCAGTTGCATAGATTTTAAACTTTCATTACAATAGGTAGACCCCTGGGCCTTCCAATGTCAAACTTCATGCCCTTTGAACTAAAGGAATTTCTTTAAATTATGCCTTGCTAATTCTTCTACTACCTCAGTTCTACTTGGCTACAGTTTACATTGGTCCTTCTGGAATGACCTACTAATTTAACCTTTTTTTACTTGCATGCTTTTATATTTTCATTCTTCTCCCTGGCTGAATGAAGAATCCCTGCCCCACCCCCACCCCTTTTTGAGACAGGGTCTATACAGCCCAGACTGGCCTCAAACTTTCAATCCCCTCCCACCTAACTCATCTCCTTCATGATGTGATTACAGGCACAAGTCATCATGGCCGGCTTACCCTTCTATTAGGTCTTATTTTAGCCAACAACAACAACAAAAAAACCTCATTAACAGACGCCTTCACCTCCTTCTACTCCTGGCGCTGCTGCCACTGCTTCTTGCGCTCTGCTCCAGCTTCCACCAGCCCATCACTCCCTGATCTTTCCTTGCTGCTCTCTCTCTCTCTCTCTCTCTCTCTCTCACTCTCTCTCTCTGTCTCAAGAGAAAAAAAAAACTCATTAACAAACCTCATTGTTAATGAGATTTTGTTGTTGTTGGCTAAAAATCCTCTTTATTACATTGATTTGTATGATTGAACTCAGATCATCACACTTGTGGAAAGCACCTTTACGCACTGAGCCATCCAACCAACCTGTCTCAAGTCTTCTTAAATGGTCCCTCTTTTCATACATAGACTATCTCCTCTGTTACTCTAAGAAAATTAGTTTTATCAATCATTTACTATTCCATTTCTGTTGAATTCATTTTCTTTTGTGAGACTTTCTTTTCTTGTTAAGAGCTTTAACATGCCTGTGATACTTGTTTATCTGCTCACAATTAAGTGTGACACAATGAATAACTGTTACCTCTACATGCAGGAGTTGTGACACAGCCAACACTCACTCTTTATTAAGACTCCCATATAGCATCACCTGTAGTTTTTCTTAGACTGAACTTTTTCTCCAGAGTAGAAATCTGCAGCCTTCTGCCTAGGCTAACATTCTACCAGCTAGGGCACTATACCTTTCTACTTTAACAGTGGCTCCAAACCCCACTTTACAGCTGGACTCCTAGGCAGCTCATTACTCAAGGTGAAGGCTTTACCTTGTTCTCCCCATCTCCAAAACCTTTTTCACTACTAGGTGTCAGCTGTTACAGCTACTACAGAGACTGGGTCACCAGTAAGTCTTTTCTTAAACTGGACAGAATGGGAAGGACAATGAAGGTATGTAAACACACCTTTTATAGACTCGGCCAGTCTAGCTCATGTCTGGGGCACTGTCCCAGGAGCCTAGTGCCTGCTCTGCTCTCAGTGCTGCAGTCTAACTGTCCTCCTGCTGAGCTGCAGCTTCAGCTACCTCAGATCCAATTTCCCCAGCTACCTTCTAGCTCTCCCCAATATATATATTTTACTTTTTTGACTATTGTCTCATTTTGTGTTCGCTCAATCCTACTGAATTATACTTTTTTTTTCTTTTTGGTCTTTTTGAGACAGGGTCTCCCTGTAGCCCCAGATGTCCTAGAACTCACTCTGTAGACCAGGCTGGCCTTGAACTCACAAAGATCTGCCTGCCCCTGCCCCTGCCCCCCTACCCCTCTCTTCCTCTCTGCCCCTGCCTCTGCCTCTGCATGCGCCACCACTCCCAGTGAATTATACCTTTTCAAAGCTACCTTTTTTCCTCCTTTTTTGGGTTTTCAGAAAAATCAGGAAAGTGAATAGGTTCAATCTGCCACATGTACATGGTAATCCAAGTATAGCGTGTTCACAAGCCATAATGTGCTTTGAAAAATACTAGAAGGCAGAGAGAGAAAGGTAATCCCAGCCCAGCACTCAGCATCAGAGGCAGAAAGACTACAAGTAAGACCAATTACTTTAAAAAAAAAAAAAAAAAAAAAAAAAAAAAAACTACTAAAACCAGTAAATCAATACTGGTAGAATTATAGGTAATTTTTAGTTTTAGTTTTGTTTCTCTTTTGCTTCTTAATGTGTATCAAGGTTTTTGCAGAGAGTATATTAGCTTTAGATTAAGGAGGCAGAGAGATTGCTTTCTAAAAAAGAAAAGTATTTAATAATGAAAACAATCTAAGCCAAACATTGCAGTGTATGTGTCTGTAATTCCAGCACTTAGAAAACTGAGGCAGGATTACAAACGACACCAGCCAGAGCTATACGCACAATCTTGACTTGGGGGTGGGGGCACAAAATCTACAATCTTGAAAAACTTTTAGCATTTATGCATTTGCCTCCAACTCTTCAGATATTAGAATGATTTTCAAAACGTAATACAATTTGTTCGAAATCTAAAAGATCCATGCAAATCAAAACAGAGTAACAGAACTAAATCTTTCTCATATTCCAATTCTGGGGTGGCCTACCCTAGAGAACAACTGCACCCAAATCCCAGCTCCACAACATCAAGCCAGGGTATTTAACTCTGTGCTTTCTACAGATGTTTTTATCTGTAGAATAAATAATATCTGCTTCCAGAACTGTCATGATTAAGGGAGTTACAGCATACAATCCACTCAGAATAGCAGCTAACACACTTGGGATTCAATAAATGCAGGCTGGGGCTGGAGAGATAGCCTAGCGGTTAAGAGCACCGACGCTCTTGCAGAGGACCCGGGTTCAATCCCCAGCACCCACATGGCGGCTAAGAACCGTCTGTAACTCCAATTCCAGGAGAACTCCAGTTCCAGGGGAATCCGAGATCCTCTTCTGAACTCCGCGGCATTGCCCGACACGGGTGCACAGACCTGCATGCAGACAATACATTCATACACATACAAAAATAAATAATAAAAAATAAATAAATAAAAAAAATAAATGCAGGCTTTAAAATTTACCATTATCAGTACATCAGTATTTTATCTCAATATTTATTCATTTATTTAAGTATTCAACAGATCGAAGTTTTTATGTTTGCCATTATTGTTTCATCAATATTTTATTTAACAACAGGATCTCAGTCTGTAGCCCAAGCTGGCCTACAACTTACTATGTTATCCTATGCTGGTCCTGAACTCAAGGTAATCCTCCTGCCTCAACCTCCCAAGTATAAGGATTAGAGACATCTTTATTTTGCAGAATGTAAACATTATACTAACATGAGTTTAATATGTCTTTATTCAGTACTAAATATTCAAAATAAACATTTTTCGCAAGACATAAGAAAATTTAATCTCTTAAACAGATGGGCAAGAAACCTATCAAAGTGGTTAAATTTTTAAAAATACCTCTGTTGGGACTGGAGAGAGCTCAGCAGTTAAGAGCACAACCTGCTCTTCCACAGGACCTGGGTTTGATTCCCAGCACCCACATGCCAGCTAACAACCATCCGTAACTCCAGTTCCAGGGGACCCAACACTCTTATGTCCTCTATGGACATCGTGCTTATATACATGCAAGTAATACACTCAGAGAAAATAATAATTTTTTTAAAAATACCTCTGTCATTAAGCGTTTTAGTCCTTCAACTTCATCTTCTCCTGGGTTAAGTTCGCCACCAGGTCTGTATAAAGGTGAAGAATTTCCATTTTCAACGTAATATAATTTGGGTTTAATAAGACAGAATGCACTAGTCATAGTTTCAAGTAACTAAGACATACTTCAATGACAACTGATAAAAATAATCAAAACAAGGTTCAAAGGCAGAGGGAACATGCTGGAAAGTTAAATTCATGTTAACTACCACACCCTTGTTTTAAGCAGAAAAAATACATATATATAAAATATAATTAATATAATTAGAATCACTGACCAGCAATCCACTATAGTCTCCTCTGATAAAAATAGAGTCTAAAAATACCCAGAGAACAGACTACATTCTTTAGGTCTAAAGAATGGAGCATTTTTTTCAACAGTATTTAAGTCTTTAAGACCTTTCTTTTTGGTACAATCTGATCAGACAATTATGGGCAAGCATATATTTAAAGACTTTTAGGCTCATATGATCAAGTTACATTACAACAATCAATTCATTCAGTAATGTTACCTTGACATCTAGAAATGAATTTGAACTGATCTATATCAGCAATATACAGAAACACTCAGGTTTCTGCTTAGGAAAATAAGTGAACACTGCATCAGAAAAAAAACATGATTGCTTTTTTCCTTAAGATTACACTAGCAGGACCTGGAGAGATGGCTCAGCAGTTAAGAACACTAGCTGCTCTTGCAGAGTTCAATTCCCAGCATCCACATGGTAGCTAACAACCTTCTGTAACTCCAGTTCCAGGGGAATCTGAGACCCTCTTCTGACCTCCGCAGCATTGCACGACAAGGGTGCACAAACCTACATGCAGACAGTGCATTGATACACATAAAAATAAATAAAATTAAAAAAAAAATCTGTCTTGCTGTTAATTTCCAACACTTACAATTTGAAGAAAGTTGTTCCCAGCTGTAGCAGTAACACATGGGGCAGCCGGTGCTCATGTACAATCAGAACCCCTTCTACGGTCCTCCTCATTCCAATTTTATCAAATTCCTCCCTCATGCGCTGAAATCTGGCTGCAACAGAGCTGTCCTTCTCATAGAGGGGCTCTTTTGTACCAAAAGTGTAATTGGTAAGAGGGTACCTGTGATCCAAAGACAAACAGTGAGCTTGAGAACTGATGATCCTACTCACTAACACCACAACAGTTATCAACCACATATAAAGAAACCGTGGTCAAAAGGACCTCTACTGGCCCAGAGTTACAAAACCAGCCATGAGAGCAGAGATCAGACTCCAACTGCTTCTAGACTCTTGAAGTCAGAGCTTCCATGTGATCAAGCACGGGCAGCTCTACCTTAACACCCTGAAATGTTTAGTGAGGTGGCTACCCATACTGATAATCTTCCAGTTTTATATCACGGGTGCTATACCCAAAATTATCAGCCTGGTCCCTGACTAATCCACTCAGCAATTCTATTAATTAATTGGCACTAATGGCTAATTCTCCCCACCCCCCATAAACTGAGCCACTTCTGTCCATCAACATATCCATTATCTTCTTTTTTAAATTTTTTAAAAATGTATCTATTTTTTTGTGTATGTGTATATGCATGGGCCACGTTGTGGCATGTGTGTGGAGGTCATAGGGCAACGTGGGTGAGTCAGTTCTCTCCTTACACCACGAGAGTTCTGGGGATTGAACTCAGGTCATCAGGTGGAAAGTGCCCTTACCCTTTGTACCATCTCACCAGCCCCTACCCAATTATTTTCTATTTCTCCCAATTAGTTATCCTCAGGTTTTTCTTACACCACAACCAATTCCTTTTCAGATCAATTTTCTATACTTTCTGTCTCTCTCTAAACCTACTTAAGTCCTTTTAGACTTCTGCTTTTATCCTACCCACTCTTTCTCCTTCCTTCAGGAGTCGCCTACCCACCATATCTGAGCTGAATAATCTCCTTTGTTTGGAACCTCAAATATGACCTACAGTGTTAAAGCTTTCATCAAATTTTTCCTTAAAGTTTAAAGCCCACATTTGTACTTTACCACACATTCCACCCTGTAACCCCCTAATTATAAGCTTTTTCAATAACAATGTTTTGACTCCCTGAGGCTAGTCCCAAGGTATCTCATCTACCAAAAACCCAGCACTGGGCTAGAGAGATGGCTCATTCAGTACCATGCTTACCAAGCAAGCATGAACTCCTGGTCTGTTCCCCAGCACCCAGATAAAAAATTGGTCATGGTGGGTGCAACCTGGTAATCTCAGACCTTGAGAGGTAAAGACAAGTGAATCCTTGAAATTCACTGGCCAGGGCATTGAGAAACTGTTCTTCTGACCACAGGACACACGGGGGGAGGGAGGGAGGGAAGGAAGGGAGGGAGGGAGGGAGGGAGGGAGGGAAGGGAGGGAGGGAGGGAGGGAGGGAGGGGAGAAGAGAAGAGGGAGGGGAGGGGTGGCGCTACAGTGATGCCTCAGAGGTAAGAACATTTGCTGTTCTTCCAGAGTTCAATTCTAAGCACCCCTATCAGGTGGCTCACTACAGCCTGTAATTCCAGATCCAACACCTCTCTTTGGCCCTATGGGCTTGCTTTCTCTCAACCTATTTGCATATACATGCAAACCAGGGCTGGGGAGATAGCTCAGGGCATAGAGCACTTGTCTAAATATGAGGACAGTTGAATCCTCAGAAGCCAAGTAAAAGCCAGACACAAAAGCACATGTCTGTAATCCCAGTACTCCTATGGGCAAGATGGGAGACAGGGACAGAACCACACCAGGAAGCTAATGAGCCAGGTAACCTGGTGTATGTAGCAAACAACAAGACCCTATCCTAAACAAGGTGGAAGATGAGAACTGACACCCAAAGTTTTCCTCTGACCTCCACATAAACATGCACATACCCATACATCCAGAAATGAATGAAGGAACGCATGTACATGTGCATGTACACACACACACACACACACACACACACACGGTCAAACCAATGCACACACCTACATGGACATATAACACACACAGTCGTGGCATTTCTAGTCAACCTCGAACTAAATCTATTCATTTGTTCTAGTTGGCCAAAAGAAAATCATTAATTCCAGAAGCAAAATTCTAAGCATAAACAAAGTAGCTCTAAAACAATAAAAATATATCATCTTCAAGAACATTTAAATATTATACACAACTTCTCAGTAGACTCAAGGATGAATCTAAAACCACCAAGAACAGCAAGAAATTACTTCACATAGTATTTTGTACTAGGCAATCTTTTAACTGCTTTACACATGTTAACATTTGGTTTTACAATCTGAGTTATAAAGAACCACAACCCTAGTCTATTGCAAAGGCTATAACTTCCAGCCATGCAATCAGAGCCCTAGTCCAGATACATATTCTTACCAAGAGCATCACAAAGCAGTCTGCATCTTACCCATCTGCATCATACCTAGGGCTGTTCTTACCACGTGGTACAAGGGCATTCAGCCAGTATTTCCTAAATAAAAATATACTGGAAGAACAAGATTTACTCCCCATTTAACAGATTATTATTCACCCAGGTGAACTCAAGTTCACAGCACAATAATTATTTCTGAGCAGTGTATTTATACAGAAAATGAAAAGCAGCATCAATCAATCCAAAACTTTAACAGATCAAAGACTGAAAGACTTTACTAAAAAGCAAACTATTTCACTAATTCTACATAATGAGCTGATGTAAACTAATGCATTAATCAAGTTTTTTTTTAAAGGGCGGTTTCTAGTTTAGCACTGAAAGTAGTGCAGAACTGGTGCTTTCCTGGTTGTTTTGGGGTGTGAGAGATGACTCTGGGGCCTTGAACCTACTATACAAGCTCTCTACCAGTGAGCTCCACCCCCAGCTTGAACAATGGTTTTTGTTTCTTCGTTTGTTTCTGAGACAGAGTCTCTCTATGTGGCTGTTGCTGTCCTGGAACTGGCTATTGTAAACCAGGCTGTCCTGGAACTCACCCAGATATATCTGCCTGCCTCTGCCTCCTGAGTGCAGGGATTAAAGGCAGGTACCACCACACCCAGCTTCATTTACTTGTTTAAGAGCACTTGCCTTTCTCCATTTCATGGGAATTTTTTTTTTTTTTTTGGTCTTTTTCGAGACAGGGTCTCCCTGTAGCCCCAGCTGTCCTGGAACCCATTCTGTAGACCAGGCTGGCCTTGAACTTACAAAGATCCGCCTGACTTTTAAGTGACAGGAAATTAAAGTGCTGCTAGTTAATTTGTATAGACACAACTACCAGCCATTCCTAGATTTTATAAACCTTGTTTTATTCCCTAGACTTCCAAGCCAGCACTTGTTTTGTCAGAAACAGTAAACATTTACCTTCTCAATTTCATACCACACTTGGTTTTGAAGGGGACAAGTTCATTTATATTAATACGAAACAGAAAAAAAAGAGAAACACCTAAAATGACTTACCCTAACACCACTATCTGCAAATTCTCACACTTTTAAAACACATTGACAGCCTAAACTGCCCACTTCTGTCCATTAGGGCCAGTTCCACACTGGGGGGCCAGGGGAAAGATACCAAACTTGAGTCCTCCCTCCGTCAATTACTTGCTACAGCAGGACTGTTTTCGAGAGTGACCTCGAAATACAACGATTTGCTTAAGTGGAAAAGTGGGTTGAAAAACAAAGCCCTCAAACAGGTTCTGGGCAACATACCTGGTACCTCCACTGCCTGAAAGCCCACCAGGAAAACGGTATGTACTCCTCATCTAGGCCTACTGGTTGCCTGGAATGATGTGTCTCCTAGGTAGGCAAGATATGTAAATGTGTGACAGGCCAGACAGCCCTGAGATGAATATAATTGGGTGGAATACTACACAACACTTAAAAAAAAAAACGTTGCAGGTAGATCTGGAAACTTACTAGAAAACTACAAACTACAACCATGATACTACGTTCTCTCTCATTCATTCTAAATAGCCATACACATAGGACGAAACAAACATTGAAGTGAAAGCACACATACCACATTTTAAAGTTATTACTGAAGAGGTACAAGAAGGATGGATTCAAAGCCAAACCTCGGTTTTACCCACAATGACTGAATAAAGAGGAAAGGGGAAAAGCCTTCATTTCAAAAAAGGAAAACTGCGAAGCCAGGCTCGCTGCCCTTGGGCGCGAGGAGAAAGGCCTGGGAGAAACGAGCGTATCCACGGGCCGACGTCGCGCAGCGCGCGAGGGGGTGTGCGCCCCGGGGGAGGGATGCTCGCGGAGTGATGCCACGAAGGCCGCGCCGCACTTACAGGTTGATGGTGCGCTCCAGGGTGAGAGGCTTGGTCTGCTGGATGTACTTGTTTCCGAACTGGTTGACCCCCCGGGGCCAGCCCGTCTGCGAGCGATTAGGCGGCACCACAGACATGCTGAACAGCTCCGACCCTGGCGTCGAGCAAAAAAGTGGGGACCAGGGGAGACGTCCCCCGTGCGGGAAGGGGTTATGTGCGTCCCGCTCAGCAGCCGCCCGCCATTAACAGTCGACAGCAAAAGGAGGCAGACGGACACCGGAAGTAAATCCAGACGCTCTGGCGGCAGGAAGTAGAGGGACGAGTCCATGCCAGGCCCCAGCCATTAGACCAATCGCTGGTGGGGTGGCCTCAGTACATGGATCTTCCATTGGTTAGCTAGGTGAGGGTTCCGCCCCCTCATGCTTTGGTGCCTTTCCATTGGGTAATGTTGCGGGACTTCGGAAAGGGGCATCTTGGGAATTGTAGTTTCCAGAGAGACGTAGCCTCTTGACTGCAGTGGCGTGGTTCGGTACCTGTGGAGGAGATGAACGGGAAGCGTCCGGCGGAGCCCGGCGAGGTTCGGATAGTGAAGAGGGAAAAGAAGCAGGTGGTGCCGGAGTTTTCGGGCCCTGTCAGGGAGAAAAGCGTGAGGGACCAGGTGGCTGACGCCTGGAGACAACGGACGCCGTACAGCCATGGTAATGGGGCGCCGTGAGGGAGGATTCACTGCGTGGCCGCCTGAGCTCCGGCGGCCAGGCTTAAGAGGCGGCTAGAGGACCGTGATCCCCTTGAACCCCTCGACCGCTGTTCCTTTCATTAAATATGCTGCATGATTTGAGAATCCTGGGGAGAAAAAAAATCGTAGGCCCGAGAGTGTTGGGAAGTAGAGGGCATGTAAACTGAGGGTTGAATTCTAGAATCAGAGATCACTGATAGAATCTGCTCGGATTGTGTGTCGTCGGGCGGTGATTTAACTTTGCTTAAGTGTCAGCTCCTTTTATAAAATGTGAGCGTTCCTAGGATTTCCTTCGGAAAGATGGAATTGACAGGTTAGTGCTTGTAGCCACCCGCTGGGTTGCTGCGTGATAGCCTAACCTGAACAGGTGTTGGGAGCTGCTGGGAGCAAGAACCCGGGCCGGACTGGTTTTGAAGTGCTTGACGCATGAAATGACTATGCCTTGAAAGGAAGGATGGATGAAAGATTCCAGCCTGCGCTGCAAAGAATCACCTTACCTAATCTGAATTCTGCTGGGTGCATCATGCATTTTTTTTCCCCAAAGTTTTGCGTATTGTTGAGTGTTTTTAAAGAGGTGAATCCTGGGTGTTCTGGATGCTGAGAGATAATGATAGCGTGTTTAAAGTGCAGGGTTTGGATGCTCAGCTACATCTCAATTTCCCCATCTGTTGGTAGCGTTAGCAATGACTACATGTACACTACAGTGGTAGAGAATGTGAGATAATCCGTGTAAAACAGCATTGGGTCAAGCTCCTGATAGGTCAGGAGCCTGCCAAATGCAGAGCTGGCCATTGAAGTGAAATCAAGGGGGCCACTGAGGTGAAATCAAGGAATTAAAAGAGGTTATGAATCAACTGACATAAAATTTAAAAATGTAGCAATTTCCTCCCGCGGTAACTTGGGGAGAGAAAAGGCAAAAGATTGAAGAAAAATTGCCAGCCAGTTTTGCTACCCTTGTTGAATTTGCCAATTTCATTTTATTTAGCTTTGTAGAAATTGAATTTAGAATCCAGAATACCCTGAGTGTAGTGGCACACACTTTTAATCCTAGCACTTGGAAGGCAGAGTCAGGCAAATCTCTGTGAGATGGAGGCTAGCCTGGTCTACATAGGGAGTTCTAGGCCAGCCAGGTCTACATAGTGAGACCCTGCCTCAAAATCAAAAAATGATGTCTCAAAAAGATGGGGAAAAAAAAAAAAACCAAAAAAATAAAAATACATGATTGTCTTTTTTGTTCTCTATTATGCTATGTGGTGATCAAAAATACAAAAGAAAAGAAAGCCACAAATAATGTTTTCCTCCCAACAGAAGCTATTGCCATAGACGTGGATCCCTTTCTTCACTGTGTGATCCCAAACTTCATCCAAAGCCAAGATTTCTTGGAAGGACTTCAGAAAGAACTTTTGAGCTTGGACTTCCATGAAAAGTATAATGATTTATATAAGTTCCAGCAGGTATTTATTCCTATTACATTCCTCTTCCTCCTCAGAAATTCATTAGCCATAAGTTCATTCAGTACCTTTAAGACTTGAAGTTCTAGATTGGGTTTGCTTTGGAGAGTATTGTTAAACATTCCTTCATTTAACATAAGCCTACTGAATGTGTACTACATATTAACTCTTAAAGGAAGATTCTGACAATCCCTGCCCTTTAAAGTATAATAGGGGTGATAGTGGCAAGGATAGTTAAGACATACATTAAAGCAGTAAGTGAGTATGCCATAAACAAAGGGGGAAGGCCATGTCGGGGAGTAGTTTGGTAAACAGTCTTATATTGGAAGATAGTAACCATTTACAATTTTGAGTTCATGCCTTTGCTTTTGTGGCTTGATGTATTAGAATTACAATATATAGTCTGCATTATAGTATATCTAGTACAGAGGTAAATTCATTCTTTGCCTTTTTGGAGTTTGGAGGATGCTGTTTTGATCTCAGAACCTTGAGCACAAGAGGCTACATTCCCAACCCTCCATTCTTTTTTTGACACCAGGGAGTTTTTTGTGGTCTTAGAAGACAGTACTGCAGAAATATATCATAAATTACTCAGTTTGGAGGGCATCTTTCAGTACATGGATTTCTCTTTTAAATCCTTTAGGATACTTAAAGGTTATCATGGCTTAAAAATTCACAAGATTGCCAGGCATGGTGGCACACACCTTTAATCCCAGCACTCTGGAGGCAGAGGCAGGCAGATCTCTGGGAGTTCCAGGCCAGCTGGGGTTACAGGAAGACCTGTTCTCAAAAACATTAAAAAAAAAAAAAAAAAGCCTTACCTATTATGAATAATTTTTACCTTTTTCACCTTAGAAAGGATCCTTTACCTGTATATCTTTTCTTTCCATGTGATATAAATTTAACAGATAATTGGGTCTCTGGCATATTCCAACCTTCCTATGTTTGACATTAGCTGCTAAACCTTTTTTTTTTTAAAGCATTATTGTGTGCATGTTTTACAATAGCACAAGTGTTTTATATTTATTCAAAGTCCTCATAACGATCCCATGAAGAAAGTATATTATTATTCTGTTTCATAGATACTAATCTATATCAGGTTTTCCTTCTGGATCATNTTGAGACAGGGTCTCCCTATAGCCCTAGCTGGCCTGGAACTCACTATGTAGACCAGGCTGGCCTTGAACTCACAGAGATCTACCTGCTTCTGCCTCCCAAGTGCTGGGATTAAAGGCATGCACCACCACACATGGCACATTTCCTGGTTGTCCAGGAGAAGAATGTTTAATGATACATATTTGACTTCTTAGAAATGAACCATCCGGCTGGGTGGTGCATGCTTTCAATCCCAGCATGTGGGAGGCAGAGACAGGCGGATCTCTGCGTTCAAGGCCAGGCTGGTCTACATAGTGAGTTCCAGGGCAATTGGGCTACAGGGAGACCCTGTCTCAAAGAGACAAAAAGAAAAAAAAAAAAAAAAAAAAGAGTTGTCTTTGCATTTTCACATCCCTCTCCTCTCCTCCTTTTCTGGTAAGATCATTGTAACCATACTCTCCCCTCACCACTGCTCTGCAACTGTACTTGTCAAGGCCACTCATTGTGTCCACATTAGTAAATCAACTTGACCTTTTAGAAGCATTTACCCTCCTTCCTAGAGACGTATTTTCACTTTCCTTTCAGGATACTATGTATTCTTAATTTTCCTTCTTTGTCATAGGCCTTTCTTTCTTACCATTCTTTTCTAAGTCTTCCCCTATTGTGTGAAAGACTTTTCCTGAGGAGATAAAACATACACACTGATCTACTTACTCCAGAAAGGGAACCCAAGACAGACCAAAGTAACAGTTGTGCCAAAGTCCAACTTGGTGAATCAGTGAGTTTCTGTTTGGGTTACTAATAGGAGATGGGTTACCTAAAAGCATCTGTATCACTGAAAAAGTCACCCCAACATGGTGACAACTCACAGCAGACAGCTAATTGGGTCTAAGAATCTCCTCTTGGCATCTGGACTGATCAGAGTCTCCTCCTTCAGCAATTGGCAGACATGTAAGGTTTGTGTACGTCCTGAGTCCTGTGAACCTCCCTCTCTCTGCTGAAGAGAATGTTTCAATTTGAAGGAAATTATTATAGAGCTTCCTCTTCCTTTTTTTTTACATTTTTTTAGAAAATTGGAAAATTTATAACAAAATAAAAAGTAGTTCCCAAGAACAATAATGGCATTATCTCATTCAGCATATCAGTGTCCACAACAGATCAGTGTCCAGTCATGTCCCGTTCTCACTGCTCTCTTGGTCAGTGGGATCAAAAAGGAAATTCACTCACTGATTGAAAGGTACACACTTACTGGGCTCTTGGAGAATATAGATGATTCCTGCTACATCAATACACAGAAAGTTGAATATACACAAATTTGCCAGGTGTGAGGGTACATGCCTTTAATACTAATACTTGAGAGCTCCAAAACTAAACTAACCCCCCCTAAATCTGCTCTATACGAAGTTTTCCAATCTCAGTTAGTGACAACTTGACCTCAGGTCAAAATGAGTTCTTTTTGACTCTTTTCACTCCTCCTGACCAATCCACTGGGAAAACTTTTTTTCTCTGCCTTCTACATCCAGCAGTCTGCACCCGATCCAAACTGTCTCTGTCTCTGACCAAGACTGTGGTATTAGTGTGCTAACCAGTCTCCTGTCCTCACCCACTGACATAACAATAGCCATTGTGTTCTTTTAACATATAAGTGAATCCTAAAGAATTAGAAAATGTACTTTCAGATAAAAATTTGCTCACAGATGTTCATACCAGTACTATTTATGATAGTCCTGAGTGGAAACAGCCAGGTATCTCTCCACTGATGAATGGATAAACAAAATGCAGTATGCCCATACAATGGAATATTTGTTTTACCATAAAAAAGAATTCACTGCTGCTACATGGGTAACCTTAGAAATGTTTTGTCAAGTGAAAGAACCAGACTTAGGGGCCAGCAAAATGGAAAATTTTCCAAAATTTGGAAAAAAAAAAAATTCTGGGCTTACATAATACTGTTAGCTACATCATGAATTCATCTGTTCAGACCCACTGAACATGTACTACTTTTTTTTTTTTAAGGTGTACACCACCACGCTCAGCTTAAAAACGTTCTTGGCCACCATGTGAGTGCTGGGAATTGAACCAGGGTCCTCTGCAAGAGCAGTCAGTGCTCTTAACCTCTGAACCATCTCTCCTGCCCCAAACATGTACTTTCAAATAATTAAAATCTAGATTTTATATTATGGAGGTTTTATCTCAAAAGTTCCTCCTTTTCTTAAAAGCTATAATGTTTCCTCATTCCTTTGAGTAAGCCAGAGTAATAGATTGACTCCTGCCCCATTGCTACACCTTCCAGCATGCCTTCAGCCTCCTTCCCTACTGCTGTCCTGCTTGCAGCACCATGTGGTCTCCCTGTAGTATCACTGAATTCTACTCTGGATCCCCTGTTTATAATTGCCAACCACTAGCAGCACAAACAGTTCTTTCTCTGTAGTTGTTTTCATCTTCAGTCTATTTACTGTCTGTCTCCCTCAACAAATATAAAGTCTGGGATTTTTTTTTTTTCTTTTGGTCTTTTTGAGATAGGCTCTCCCTGTAGTTCTAGCTGCCCTGGAGCCCTCTCTGTAGACTAGGCTGACCTTGAACTCAGAGATTTGTCTGCCTCTGCTTGCCTCCTGAGTGCTGGGATTAAAAGCGTGAGCCATGCCAGCTCAGAGTCTAGGCTTTTAACCATAGTGCTATACTTCAGAGCCCTCACTGTTCTTTGTGTCTGATACTCTGTAATAAGGAAATCCTTTTTTTTTATTCCTTTCTCTCTTTCTGATCAAGTCTGATGATTTGAAGAAGAGAAGAGAGCCTCACATCTCAGCATTAAGGTAAGCAAGTAATTATATTTGTTTGATGCCAAATATGTGTTAGAGTCATAAGTGCTTTAAATGTTATAGGGTAGTATTTGTTAACATTATTGCATTTGGTACAGGAGAGACAAACCCTGAGAAACTAAAAACCCAGCAAACTTTAGGGAGGTAGACTACAATCACAAGTCTCAGATTCCAGGCCACACGGTCTTTTTTACTGTTGTTGTTTGTTTGTTTGTTTGTTTGGGGTTTTTTTTTCTTCCTTCTTTCTATATAGGTTTTCTTTCAGGCTGACCTGAAACTTACTATATAGGCCACACTGGCCTTAAACTCATAGCAACCCTCCTGCTTCAGATTCCCAAATGCTGGGATTACAAATAGAAGTCACCATGCCTGCCTCTAAATTAATAATCAACTTTTTAATTATTAAGGAAATAAAGTAACAATGGAGATACCATTTTTCACACAATTCAGTTTTACTGAAATAAATACCCAGTATTGATAGGCGTAGACATATTTTTATACTGTTACATTCTTTTAGAAGATGATTTAGAATGTTTTATCAAAACTCTTAAAAGTATGCTTATTTTTATAGAGTAATTCTACTTATAAGGAATTATGGCCTAGAGAGATAGCTCCTTGATTAACAGCACTGGCTGTTCTTGCAGAAGACCCAGGTTCAATTCCCAGCACCCACATGGCAGCTAACAACCATCTGTAACTCCAGTTCTAATGGATACAACACCCTCTCTGACCTCCTTCAGCATTGCACTACACGGGTGCACTTACATACATACAGGCAATACACTCACATAAAATAAAAATAATAAATAAAATATATAAGAAAAGGACAAAACAGCTGCAGAACTATTCAAAGATTCCATTCAAGATTGTTGTAATGGAGTTCATATGAATGAGAATTTTTTCAGAATTAAATGGCCCCCCACAAATTTATATAGGTAATGGTATAAAACATAAATTAGGGTAGGCATGGTGGCACATGCCTTTAATCCCAGCACTCAGGAGGCAGAGGCAGGTGGAACTCTGGGAGTTCAAGGCCACCCTGATGTATATAGTGAGTTCGAGGCCAGCTGGGACTAAAGGGAGATGGGTCTCAAAAAGACCAACCCCCCCCATAATTTAGAAAGCATATAGCCATTAAATCTGTGTATGAATTTTAGTACAAACATGATAGTTATACTGTATTTCATCAATTCAATGATACTTTTTAAAAATAACTCTGAGATGGAGTATCCTAAGTAACTGCTATTTTTTAAAGAAACTTAAATTTCTTTTTTTATTAATTTTTTTTAATTTATTTTCATATGTGTATGAATGTACTGTCTGCATGCAGGTTTGTGCACCTGTGTCATGCAATGCCGCGGAGGTCAGAAGAGGGTGTCAGATTCCCATGGAACTGGAGTTAAAGATGGTTCTCAGCCGCCATGTGGGTGCTGGGGATTGAACCCGGGTCCTCTGCAAGAGCAGTCAGCGCTCTTAACCACTAGGCCATCTCTCCAGCCCCTAATTAATTTATTTTTTTGTGTACGAATGTACTGTCTGCATGCAGGTCTGTGCACCCATGTCATGCAATGCCACAGAGGTCAGAAGATTGAGTCAGATTCCCCTGGAACTGGAGTTAAAGACGGTTCTCAGCCGCCATGTGGGTGCTGGGAATCTAACCCAGGTCCTCTGCAAGAGCAGTTGGTGCTCTTAACCGCTAGGCCATCTCTCCAGCCCCATAACTGCTATTTTATTGTAAGGTAATTAGCATGTTTTTTAGAGGTGTAAAAAATAATGGTTCTCAAGCAAAGACATCTTGGATCCAGTCAAACACAGTTTTGTCAAGAGAAAAAAGTGCTACACAAAACATAAACTTGGATATCCATGTTTGCAAACTAGAAGATTTGGAGCAGGCTAATAGGAGTATAGACTTTTTTTTTTTTCTTGTTTTTAACCTAGAATGAGCACATATGAGCACATATTTTCTATAATGAGCACATAATACTTTAGAATAGCCATTTTTCACCTATCTGGAAAGATTCCACCCCACCCCCCCTTTTATTCTCCAGACATTCCCATATATGGTAGTGACTATATAGGTTATTTCTTCTAACTCTGGAAGCATTGCTTATGTGTTAACTGTAACTCATATTTTATATTCATTTAAACTTCCTAAAAGAAACAGTGTCACTTTAAGGCACTGTTCATTAGTCTAAAACATCCCTCCTCTGTGACTGAGAACCATTCCATGCCCAAAGGGTCACAACCCAGTAATGTGAGAGCCAGACATCCTTGACCATTATAGAAAGCTGGTCTTTTTATTTCCCACGTGAGTTCTCATGAAACAATCAAAAGATGCCAAATGAAAGAATATAGAAGTCCAGCACTGTGACTCATTCATGATGAGAGCAGAAAAGAGCTTGTTATAGGTTCCGTTTTAAAAGGTAATGAGGGGGGCTGGAGAGATGGCCTAGCGGTTAAGAGCACCGACTGCTGTTGTGGCAGACCTGGGTTCGATCCCCAGCACCCACATGGCGGCTGAGAACTGTCTGTAACTCCAATTCCAGGAGAACTCCAGTTCCAGGGGAATCCGATGCCCTCTTCTGACCTCCGCGGCATTGCACGACACGGGTGCACAAACCTGCATGCAGACAGTACATTCATACACATACAGAAATAAATAAAAATTAAAAAAAAAAAAAAGGTAATGATACTAGTTGTTCAAGGTATGGGGGTTTTTAGAAGTGACTGTTGCCGGGCATGGTGGCACACGCTTTTAATCCTAGCACTTGGGAGGCAGAGTTAGGTGGATCTTTGTGAGTTCCAGGCCAGCCTAGTCTACAGATTGAGTTCCAGGACAGCTGGGGCTATAGGGAGACCCTGTCTCAAAAACACCAAAAAAAAAAAAAAAA
>VZQC01008170.1:87920-134035 GCA_009823505.1 Rhizomys pruinosus
AAAAAAAAAAAAAAAAAAAAAAATTCCTAACTGAAGCAGGGTTTCAGTGTGTGGAAAACAGGGGTGCTAAGGATGCTGTGTGGCTAGATGGGGCACAGAAGCTCTGTTACCCTTCCCCAATACTTTGTCACATAAATCTCTTCTATTTGGGTATTCTTGGGCTGTGTCTTTTTATAATAAATTGGTAATATAGCAAATAAACTACCTAAAAAGTATAGGGACTTCTCATTTATAATCAGTCAGCATGGCTCGTATAATCTGGACTTGTGTTTGGCCTGAAGTTGGGCCAGGCCTGTTAAACAGCCCTTCATCTTATAGTGTCAAATTAAACTGAGTTTTAGGATGCCTAGATCATTCAGAGAATAATAGGTCAATATGCAGGGAAATCCCCACATACTTAGAATCAGAAGCAAAGTGTGTCAATAAAAACAGTTATCTATTTTGTTGATGAAAACCCTATCTGAAAATTGGTAATTTGGAATGGAACAGAGGTATAATAGTTACTGTAAAGTCCAGCCAAAGTACTGCTGCAGAAGGACTGAATTTAAATTTAGGATGCAAAAAGTAGTGAGAGATGAAATACATGAGACAGCGCAAACGCATACTATAGAGATTAACATTTCTTTGGGAACATTAAACTGCAAGATTAAGCTGAGACATCTCTTAGGATCTCATGAATGAAATCTGAGAATGAGTCTCTTGAATAAAGTGTGACCTCTGGAAAGAGTAGGCATGTCTTCAATCTAGATCTAGCCCACACTATGGCTTAACAAATTGTCTTTTGTTCATATTTCTAGGAAACTTATGTTCGAAGGTTTCCGGGCCTGGCTTTCTGGCATTTCTAACATTGACCTAGAACCAACCATTGACATGTCCTGTGCTAAATATGAATTCACTGGTAAGAGAGATAAAGCCACTACAGGGAGATCCTGTCCCAAAAAGACAAAAGAAAAAAAAAAAAAAAAGAGAGCGAGAGAGATAAAACCCTGCTTTGTCAAGACTTTGACTCCACAGTGATAGAGACCTAATTGTAACCTTGAAATCCATTAGGATCTTCTAGTAAACACTCAGGTCATATGCAGAGATAACCCATCATACTGAAAAGGATAACGTAGCACTTCTCTTTGGGAGTATGAGAGCTGTTGATTTTTTTTATTTTTCAGAAAAATGCTCATACTTACCAACCTTGCATACAATATCATAAAATTCAAAGGCGATGCTAGTATATTGTCCTCTCTGATAATAATGAACTAATTGACAGGTACATGTTATTCCTCTCTGATTCATAGGCCTCGTTCACGTGCCATTATTTAGTCCTTGATGCAAAAGGATCCAGTCCAGGCTTCACTCGTCCCATCTCTTGAGCCTTCTTTCAGTCTACAACAGCTTCTTGGTTTTTCCTGAACTTCCAGGATCTTGATGCTTCTAAAAAGTTATCATTTATAGATGAGTTGTTTTGTAACAACTCCCTGAATTTGGGTTTGTTTGATGTTTTCATCTGATTAGATGACTTAAGACGTGCATTTTGGGAGGAATATTCGTTACTGCTATACTTTCACTACATCTGTGAGATGGTACAAGGTATCTCTGTGTCACATTATTAGTGACTCTAGTGTTGGTGACATAGGTGAGGCTGATGTCGGATTTATCCATTGTTTGCTATTTTCCCCCTCTATCAGTGTGCATTTTGTAGCAGGGGTTTTTTTGTTTGTTTGTTTTTTATGGTTGGTTGACTGGGTTTTAATTTGTTTCGTTGTTTTGGGCTGCTGGGGATTGAATCTAGGCCCTCAGTTTGCTAGGCCAACACTCTTTGAATGATATCCCCAATCCTTTTTTCCTTCCTTTGCATTTTGAGACAGATGTCACTAAGTTGCTTTGGTTGGCTTTGAACTCACTCTGTAGCCCAGGTAGGCCTTAAACTTGAGATTCCCTTACCTCGGACTTCTAGAGTAGTTGGGATTATAGGCCTTTGCCAGAAGACCTCACTGAAAGGATTTTTTTTTCTTTGTCAGTGCTGAGGATTTTGTACATGCTAAATAAGTGCTCTACTTCTGAACTGAGCTACATCCTCAGCCCTGGGAGATACTTTAAGATTATGTCATTATGAGCTGTGCATGCCTTTAATCCTAGTTCTGCAGAGGCAAAGGCAGGGGATCTCTGTGAGTTCAAAATCAGCATGGTCTATACAGTGAGTTCCAGGACAGCTAGGGCAATGCAGTAAGACACTGTCTCAAAGGGGGGGGGGGGGGTGATTACAATCATACAGTCATAACATTTCTCACCAAACTTTGGTTTATTTTCTTATGACAATATTTCTTGCTAAATTATTGCAGTGCAAGTTGCCATATGGTGATTTTATAATGGTCATCTCTTCTTTCATTAGTTCCCATTCCATCTTAAAGAACTTCCCACTCTTTATTCATCAACTTATTTACATTGGTATGACTTTGTAGATTACTCTATAATGAACTTTTACAGTTACTGTTATAATTCTGAGGTTTATATTGTCTTGGATTTGGCCAAGGAGAACACCTCAAGCTGACTTCTGGGTCCTTTTGCTATGTTCCTATTATTCTTTTATTTCTTACTTTCTGAAAAATAGGATTTTCTAGGCTTCTCTTTTTCCATACCCAGGTCTAGAATGACTTAGAAATGGCAGTTCTTCCAGTGAACACCACCCAGTTCCTTTTAGTGAAAAATGAGAGAATGACACTTAAAAATCAAGACCTTTTGGGGCATGGTGCAACCCACCTTTAGTTCCAGCACAGTAAGACCCCACCTCAGTAAGGCCCTGACTCAGGGGGAAAGGGGGGGGGGGCCTGGAGAAATGGCTCAGTGGTTAAGAGCATTTGCTGCTCTTGCAGAGGACCCAGGTTCAATCTCCAGCACCCACATGGCAGCTAACAACCATCTGTAACTCCAGTTCCAGGGGCTCTGACATCCTCTTCTGACCTCTGCAGGCACTGCACAACACGTACACTTACATGGAGACAATACACTCATACACATAAAATAAAAATGTTTTTAAATCAAGACCTCCTGCATTCTGAGTGTCTGTGCCATTAGCATGTCACTGCTCCCAGACCCACTGAGTAGAAAGCACTAAAATGTGTGCATCTATACATGCATGTGTGGATATATACACATAATATATTTATCTCTATACTTGTATGTAAATATAAGAAACTGAACTTACATTAATTTCTCCAGTTCTAGATGAATACCACAGGGATTGGTCTAGATTTCTCCATTTTCTTGTTTTTTACTCCCTTCTTCAACAGTGTGAAACCTAGCATCCATTATCTCCAATCCCTCCATATATGAATGGTCCTGGTTCACTGTAGCCTTTCTCCCAGACCCACCCTGCATAGACACCTGCCTTTCTCAGCCCCACCAATTGGCTTTGAGAAATTTAACTTAAGCATTTACTAAGAACAAGACAAACTGGTTGGGCCAATGAGATGGATCCGCAGGTAAAGGTGCTTGCCGCCAACCTGACAGCCTGAGTTTGATCCACAAAATCCACATGGTAGAAGGAAAGAACTGACTTCCACAATTTGTTATCTAACCTCCACTGCCCTCCCACCCAAGTTATATTCAATGTTTTTGTTTGTTTTGGTTTGGGTTTGTTTGTTTGTTTGTTTGTTTGTTTTTGAGACAGGGTCTCCCTGTAGCCCCAGCTGGCCTGGAACTCACTCTGTAAACTAGGCTGGCCTTGAACTCACAGAGATCCGAGTGCCTCTGCCTCCTGAGTGCTGGGATCAAAGATGTGCACCACCACACCGACTAAACAAATGTTTTTTAAAAGCTTTTTAAAGAACAAAGGGATTCATTTGAGACATTCTTTATATAATAGCAAGAAAGAGAAACAACTTAATAACAAGTAGGAACTTGATTAAAGAAAAGGTAAATTTATAATCCGTATATAGTACAATAACTATGCAACCATTAAAAATGATGTTAAATACATATATTAATGTGGAAGGATATTAACCTTGTAATAAAAAAAATGTCAAGCTCCCATTGTAGGATTTTTTTTTTTTTTTTTTTTTTTTTTGAGGCAAGGTCCCCATAAAGCCCCAGCTGACCTGGAACTCACTCTGTAAACCAAGCTGACCTCAATCTCACAGAGATTTGTCTGCCTCCATTTTCTTTAGTTGAATATACACATATTGGAAAGATACTGGAATAACAAAAATATTGCTAGTAACTATAGCAATAGCAGTAGATCTATCCGTATGTTACTTCATTGACTTAAGAGTTTTCTGTATTCCCTGAGTTTTTCTAGATTTACAAAAGAGAATGTCATTTTAAAACTGGAGGTCATGGCCGGACATGGTGGCGCACACCTTTAATCCCAGCTCTCAGGAGGCAGATGCAGGCGGATCTCTGTGAGTTCAAAGCCCAGCTAGCTGGTCTACATCAAGAGTTCGAGGCTAGCTAGGGCTACAGGGAGACCCTGTCTCAAAAAAAAAAAAAACAACTGGAGGTCATTTTAGCAAAGCTGACATTACATTTAGATGGCAGAGGCAGATAGCAACTGCTCTTTGTGCATGCATCATAGATGTGCTTTAAATGATTTCAGATGCTCTTTGTGCATGCATCATAGATGTGCTTTAAATGATTTCAGATGCTCTTTGTGCATGCATCATAGATGTGCTGTAAATGATTTCAGATGCTCTTTGTGCATGCATCATAGATGTGCTTTAAATGATTTCAGATGCTCTGCTGTGCCATGATGATGAGCTGGAGGGCCGCCGGTTCGCCTTCATTCTCTACCTGGTTCCTACCTGGGACAGGAGTTTGGGGGGTACCCTGGACCTGTACAGCGTTGATGGTAAGACAGTGGCATGCTTATTACCACCAGTGGCCACTTCTGAATTCCACCCAGTTGTCTCAGCATCACCATTCTTAAACGTAGTGTGTACATTTATCAAAGGAAATGGAACCCATTGATCATAGTGATCACCATAAGAGAAATTAATGCTAGCCCTAAAAATTACCTCTTGACATTATATTTCAAAAAATTATTACTCAAGAGACAGAGTTGATTTAAGATAATAGTGATATCATGCTACTGAATTCTGACCATAGAAGGGTAGAAACTATATAAAGCTATTTGTGCCTCTGAATCTGCCAGTAGCAGCCTATTTGATAAAAAAAAATTGGGTTTTTTGAGTAACTCACCATAACTCGACTCCAGGAAAATCAGAACTTCTCCAGCCCTCAAGATGGAAAGAACACTTGTCACCTAGTAAACTAGAAAGTGTGAGTGCTGGGTGTGGTGGCGCACGCCTTTAATCCTAGCACTTGGGAGGCAGAGGCAGGCGGATCTTTGTGAGTTCAAGGCCAGCCTGGTCTACAGAATGAGTTCCAGGACAGCTGGGGCTACAGGGAGACCCTGTCTCGAAAAGACAAAAAAAAAAAAAAAAAGTGTGAGACAGGTGGGGTGGGGGTAGTCTTTAGGATCTGAGGATTGTCAAGGGTGAAATGAAGCATCCTGGAAGTGCTAATGATAATGAACCCTGTTTTCAGACGTGTTTTCTCTTGGTGCAGAAAACCTTCAGCCAAAGCAGATTGTCAAGTCTCTTATCCCTTCGTGGAACAAACTGGTTTTCTTTGAAGTATCTCCAGTATCCTTTCACCAGGTAAAGATTGTAAGCTATGACTATACTATGGAGTATCGAGGATCTTGTGTTCTGGTACCCATTGTCCGATTGTGGCGGCTTCCTCTTGGACCGCACCAGGTTGCTTTCACACCTGGCTTGAAGGATCCTCATGTTAATGTGCCTTGACTAGTCTCTTCCCACTTCATCCTTGTGTTGATGTGCTACTGGTCTTGTCCTTTCAGGTGTCCGAAGTCCTATCTGAAGAAACATCACGTTTATCTATAAGCGGCTGGTTTCATGGACCTCCGTTAACCAGGCCTCCCACCTACTTTGAACCGCCGATCCCTCGAAACCCACACATCCCACAAGATGTAAGGATAGATTTTGGGGATTATCTTAGGAGCTATAGCATATCAGTTTTATAATTTTTTTTTTTTTTTTTTTTTGGTGTTTTTGAGACAGGGTCTCCCTATAGCCCCAGCTGTCCTGGAACTCTCTCTGTAGACCAGGCTGGCCTTGAACTCACAAAGATCCGCCTGCCTCTGCCTCCCAAGTGCTAGGATTAAATAGTACTACTGAGCTACATACTTGTTTTTCTGATTTTAAAATTACCTATTCCAAATACTGAACCTAGACTTCAAACTTACTGTTTATTTTCCTTAAACATTTTTTTTCTTTTTTTTCTTTTTTTTTTTGAGACACAGTCTGCATGTAGCACCAGCTAGCCTAAAACTGGCTATAAGACCAGGCTGGGTAGCTGAAGAGATAGCCTAGCGGTTAAGAGCACCAACTGCTCTTGCAAAGGAACCAGGTTTGATCCCCAGCACCCATATGGTGGCTGAGAACCTTCATTAACTCCAGTTCCAAGGGAATCTGACACCCTCTTCTGACCTCCGCAGCATTGCATGACACGGGTGCATAAAACCTACATGCAGACAGTACATTCATACACATACAAAAATAAAATTTTTAAAAATTAATTAAAAAAATTTTATTTTTCTTTTTGGTATTTTTGAGACAGGGTTTCCCTGTAGCCCCAGCTGTCCTGGAACTCGCTCTGTAGACCAGGCTGGCCTTGAACTCACAAAGATCCTCCTGCCTCCGCCTCCTGAGTGCTAGGATTAAAGGTGTGCACCACCATGCCCGGCAAAAAAAAGATTTTTTTTTAATTAAAAAATAAATTAAAAAAAAAAAAGACCAGGCTGGCCTTGATCTCACAGAGATCTGCCTGCCTCTGCCTCCTGACTGCTGGGATTAGAGACCTGTGTCACCACACCCAGCTTAAATTATTTTTTATTTATTTTGTGACTGTTTTGTCTGCATGTATGTAAGTATACCAGTGTCATGCAGTGCCCGAAGAGGCCAGAAGAAGGTGTTTGATCCCTTGGAACTAGTGTTAAGGATGGTTTTTAGCTACCTAAAGTGGGTTCTTCTATAAGAGTAGCCAGTGCTCTTAACCACTGAGCCATTTCTTCAGCCCCTGGATAAACTTGATAGTGTTTTTCTCAGTTTTCTAGTACTTAATGCTTAATAGGAAAAACTTAAAAAGAGGCTATGCATGCATCTTACTAACATGAAATAAGAACAAAAGCTATAGAAATTAATAGATCTAATATATCTGCCGCTTCTTTTAAGCATGAAATTTTATATGAGTGGATCAACCCTGTTTATCTGGACATGAATTACCAAATGCAAATTCAAGAAGAATTTGAAGAAAGGTCTGAAATTCTCTTGAAGGACTTTCTTAAGGTAGGTCAACATAGCCTGTTCTATATGAATTTTCTGACGGGCAGCTTTACTTGAATGGATGAATTAACATCACTAAGAGAGTTTTTGTTTTTCTTTCTACTTCAACTGTTTATGTTAATCTCTTCAAATAAAATACACAAATGAGCTGGGCATGTCCATGCAAGTGTTTAATCCCAGCACTTGGGAAGCAGAGGCAGGTGAGTTCAAGGGCAGCCTGGTCTACATAGTGAGTTCCAGGCCAGCTGGGGCTACAGGGAAACCCTGTCTCAAAAAGACCAAAAAAAAAAAAAAAAAAATAGATGATAGATAGATAGATAGATGATAGATAGATAGATAGATAGATAGATAGATAGATAGACAGACAGACAGATAGACAAATGATAATAGTAAGCATTGGTATCAGCTAAATGCTTCGGTTACGAGCCATTTGGGGCCAGGCGTGGGGGCACATGCCTGAGGCAGAGGCAAGTGAATCTCTTGAGTTCAAGGCCAGCCTGATCTACATAATGAGTTCCAGGCCAGCTGGGGCTTCAGAGACACCCTGTCTCAAAAAGACTCCCCAAAAAAGAAGAGCCACTTGAGTATTCCCCAATGCTCTAGAGTCTTTCTTTTTTTCATTTTTAAAACAGATTTTTTATTTGTGTGTGTGTATACATATATGCACATGTGTGCAAGGTACCCTCAGAGGGGACATGTCAGATATCCTGGAGCTAGAATTATAAGAACTTGTGAGTTGCTCACTGAGTGATGGAAACCACACTCCATCCCTTTTTGAAAGCAGCACACATTCTTAACCTCTGAGCCATCTCTCCATCCCAGGACTCTGGAGTAATGGTCAACAGACACATACACAGAAAAGCTTTTGCCCTAGAAGGGAGTTGATACCTCATAGCTTTTCTGTTCTTTTGATGAGTGTGGTATTTATAACTTTTTTTAATAGACAAATTACTACTTTTAGTTGATAAACATTTATTTTTTTATTTTTTTTAATTTATTTTATGTGTATGAATGTATTGTCTGCATGTAGGTTTGTGCACCCGTGTCGTGCAATGCCGCGGAGGTCAGAAGAGGGCATTGGATTCCCCTGGAACTGGAGTTCTCCTGGAATTGGAGTTACAGACGGTTCTCAGCCGCCATGTGGGTGCTGGGGATCAAATCCGGGTCCTCTGCAAGAGCAGTCGGCGCTCTTAACCGCTAGGTCATCTATCCAGCCCCGATCAACATTTAATAATGAATGTTTGACAGTGATGAAGCAGTTCTTTAGTAGAAAGAGAGCTGACGTCAGAAGACCTGTATTCATGTCCTGGCTCTGGTTTCTTTAACCTGAGCAATCTCATTGGGTATTTTATTATTGGTCACACAGGGATAATACTTGCCTTTCCTTTTTTTTTTTTTTTTTTTCTTTCTTTCTTTCTTTCTTCCTTTCCTTTCCTTCCTTCCTTTCTTTTTTCTCCTTCTTTCTTCTTTCTTTCTTTCTTTCTTTTCTTTTGAGACAGGGTCTCCCTTTAGTCCTAGCTGGCCTGGAGCTCCCTATATAGACCAGGCTGACCTTGAACTTACAGAGATCTGCCTGCCTTTGCTTCCCAAGTGCTGGGATTAAAGGTGTGTGCCACCATGTCCAGCCTATTGCCTTGCCTTTCTTGCAGAGTTGTTGTGAGGTAACTTGTGTGTTGATACAGTGCTTCATGAGTGCCACGGACTCCATGAAAAAAAGGTGGAGGAATTCTATAAACCAGCTCTGTCTCAAAATTTGTATAGCTAATGGTGAGATATTATATTTTATTAACTTTTTATTTGATGGGACTGGAGAGATGGATTATTCCATAAGAGCACTGACTAGTCTTACAGAGGACCCAGATTCAATTCCCAGGACCCACATGGCAGCTAACAACCATCTATACCTCCAGTTCCAGGGGATCCAACACCCTCTTCTGACCTCCAAGGGCATTGCACGACATGGGTGCAGTTACATGCATGCAGACATTACACTCATTCACATAAAATAAAAATAATAAAATATTAAAGCTATTTATTTGAGCTTCCTTAAACCTTGCTTTGGAGTCTTTTCCTTCTTTACTTACTTAGAAGCTGGTAGAAGCTAATAGGACTCCCTGGGAAATCATGGTAAACAAATGTAAAGCCTCTTGAGAATACAGTTCAATAGAAAGCCAGTTTATTTTTTTTTTTATTTTATATTATGTGTATGAGCATAATGCCTGCATAACACTCATAACACATTTAAGTGCACCCATGTTGTGCAGTGCCAACAGAGGACAGAAGAGGGCATCAGATCCCCTGGAACTGGAATTAAGGATGATTGTTAGCTGCCATGTGGGTGCTGGGATTCAAACCCAGGTCTTCTGCAAGAACAACTAGTGTTCTAAAACACTGAGCCACCTCTCCACATCCAGAAAGCCAGTTTCTTGTATTGTACTTGACTGTTGAAATTTTAAGCTTGTTAAATGTGAGAACAAACTGGGGCCAAGAGCGTCTGTATCATGTGAGAGTGCTCATTTAAGGACATTAACTAATGCAGTTTAACTTTTCCTCATGATGTCTTATAAGTTAAAGAGTTAGCATTATGATCCTCATAAGTCTAGGAATTTGAGATCAGCCATTTAACATAGATGTATAACCACAGGTAGCTGAGGACATAGTTCAGTGGATAAGAGAGCATTTGTTTCAAAAGCATGAGGCCCTGAGTTTGAATTCCTAGCACCCATGTTTAAAAAAAAAAAGAAAGAAAAGAAAAGCTGGGCATGGCTTCAAGCACCTGTAACCCTAGTGTTCCAGGGACAGTGACAGTGACAGAAGAATGGCTGGGGCTTGCTGGTTACCAGCCCATGGGGAGAGGGCCAAGAAACTATAGCCCTGTGTTCAGTGAAGGACCCTGTCTCAAGAGAATAACGTGGAGAGCAATTGAGGAGGATACCCAGCATACTCCCCTGACCTCCACATACATGCACGAGCACATGCACCCATGCGTACACCCCCACACAAACAACACAAAAAAAAAAAAAAAAAAAACACATAAAAAGATACACAGTCACTTAATGGAATAGCCCAGAATACACTCAGGTATTAGCTTAAGCAAGATGACAGTTCAACCAATCTGCCCTGGAGATCTTGTGTGAAAGAGGTAAGAGCAAACACACATTCTAGGAATCAAACAGACCAATATTCTGCTGAGCTGCCAGACTTGTAAGGGATTATAAGAACTGCTAACTACTTCTTTATTTGCTTATTTTCCAGCCTGAGAAATTTGCAAAGGTCTGTGAGGCCTTGGAGAAAGGAAATGTGGAGTGGAGTAGTCGTGGTCCCCCTAACAAAAGGTAGAACTCACCATCACAGACATTTGCATCTGTGTCCAGTACCTACCCTTCACTCTGGCATAGTTCATCTCCAATACTAGGACACTCTCCCTAACATTTAGTTCCAAGAGACATCCAGGAACAACAGGCCCTTGCACAGTCTTACCATTCTAATCAGTCATGCCATGATTTAGGGGGCAAGATTCAACAATAATGACCAGCTTTTATTCCATGAGTTATTCCACATGTGGGGCTCATGAATGTGGCATTGATACCTTTCAGGTTTTATGAGAAAGCTGAGGAGAGTAAGCTCCCTGATATCCTGAAAGACTGCATGGCGCTGTTCCGATCCGAGGCACTATTCTTGCTGCTCTCCAACTTCACAGGCCTGAAGCTTCACTTCTTGGCCCCTTCAGATGACAATGAAACTGAGGACAAAGAAGATGGAGGGGCAGCCTGTGCTGGTGATGTCACCGAAGAAGGGACTAGCCAGAGCGCCTCGGAGCCTGAGAATAATCAGGTAGCTGTCAGCAGCAACAGTCAAGAGAACAGTGAACAGACAGACCCAGAGCCACAGGAAGAAGGGACTAGCCAGAGTGCCTTGGAGCCTGAGAATAATCAGGTAGCTGTCAGCAGCAACGGTCAAGAGAACAGTGAACAGACAGACCCAGAGCCACAGGAAGAAGCAAAGAAAGGTAAGCTGGTGTTAGGACTCGCCTTCTTTACCCTTAACCATCCCCTGTTCAATCATTTATCCATTCAGCAAATACTTCACATACGTCTACTGTTGTGCTAAGCCCCACTTCAGAAGCGGGAGACCAAAACACAGTGCTGTCTGGATCTTACTTTCTTTTTTTTTTTTGTTTATTTTTCATTTGACTTTCTGTATGTGTATGGAATGTACCTGTCTGCATGCAGGTCTGTACCCGTGTCGTGCAACGCCGCGAGGTCAGAAGAGGGGTTCAGATCCCCTGGAACTGAGTTCTCCAGAATTGGAGTTTCAGACGGTTCCAACCCATGTGGGTGCTGGGGATCGAACACCGGGTCCTCCTACGAAGCGGTCGGCCCTCTTAACTGCTAGGCCATCTCTCCAGCCCCTGGATCTTACTTTCTAGTAGGAGATGGCGGGGGTTAAATACACACACACACACACATGCAAAAAAAAAATCAAATAATGTAAAGTGCTTACACAGCACTGCAATGGGGTCATGGTGACAAGGAATGATTAACTAGCCTCAGGTGATAAGGAAAAGCCTCTCTGACAATTGCTGGTTGTGCTCAGATCTGAATGACAAGATCTAAAAGAAGAGCATTTGACCATCAAAGGACAGGAGGAGCCTATTGCCGATGAGGACCAACAGATACTTAAGAAAACTTGCTTGAATTTAGTCACATACAAAGAAATGACTATAACCAGATGAAGTTCAGTCATCTCCAAACAGCATAGAATAGGGAGAAATATAAGACTCATGTGCTACAAGTACTGTCTTCATTATATTTGGGGTTTTTGTTTGGTTTTTTTTTTTTGTTGTTGTTGTTTTATTGATGCTTTTTGTATTTCATACATCATTTTCCAATTCTTTCAGGCATATATCCCCTTCCCTTCCCCCCACCCCACCCCTACCCATCCCAGATCATGCATTCTGCCGTAAGTTTTCTGCATCTTTCTCTGCTTTTTTGTGTTTGTTTTGTTTTTCATTTTTTTTTAACAATAAGTGATAATTTATGAGTACAAGCACCTTTCATGTAAAACCAATTTCCAAAGCAGTTGCCCAACCCACACAGCTCATGGGTCCCACCATCCAGCAGGGGGGGCTTGTATGTTCAATCAAGTTGATCAAATGAAGTGTCCAGTCTATATTGTTTAGTTTCACATAACCCCAATCAACAGCCCTTACATTCTACCACGCCCCCTCTTCCACAGATTGTTCCCTAGGCTTAGAAAAGGCACAGGTGGATATGAAAGCAAAACACTCTATTTTCTCTGAGCTGAGTCTTGGTCTCTAGTCAGTTTGCTGTTTTTTTTCATGGGCTTCCAGCTTGTCCAGGCATAACCTTTCGATCCTACTAATGAAGCACATGCATATATTTGGTTTTAAGACTGTATTCCACAGCTGACAAGTTTTGAAAACCACTGTTCTGTGGTCTAATTTGAAAAATTACAAGCCGCTTCATCATATGACCTTCTTCAGCAGTCCTGTGTGGAATGTGTAAGATGTCTCCAATTTTTTCATGACAGTTGCTTAAAAATAGCTTCTTAAAAGTTCAAGTGCTAGGGCTGGAGAGATGGCCTAGCGGTTAAGCGCGCCGACCGCTCTTACAGAGGACTCGGGTTCGATCCCCAGCACCCACATGGCGGCCGAGAACCGTCTGAAACTCCAATTCCAGGAGAACTCCAGTTCCAGGGGAATCTGAGGCCCTCTTCTGACCTCCGCGGCATTGCACGACACGGGTGCACCAGCCTGCATGCAGACAGTACATTCATGCACATACAGAAATAAATGAAAAAAAAATTAAAAAAAAAAAAAGTTCAAGTGCTCCAGGGCTGGAGAGATAGCCTAGCAGTTAAGAGCACCAACTGCTCTTGCAGAGGACCCGGGTTCGATCCCCAGCACCCACATGGCAGCTGAGAACCATCTGTAACTCCAATTCCAGGAGACTCCAGTTCCACGGGAATCCAATGCCTCTTCTGACCTCCGCGGCATTGCACAACACGGGTGCACAAACCTACATGCAGACAGTACATTCATACACATACAAAAATAAATAAAATTTAAAAAAAAAAGTTCAAGTGCTCCATCAAAGAAAGACTGCTCAGAAATATAAAGCAGTGGCCAATCTCAGCCTGCCATCCCTGTGGGACATTTACCTTCTTGGTAAACTAAAACCATTTTCTTTTCCACCTCTGCTTACTCTGTTGGTGAGATGGCATTCATCTTTCCATACTTGATGATGTGTGGTTGTAAATTTTCCTTGTATTTGCTAACTTGCTGTTCTTTCATGGCTTGAGCTTGCCGTGTCTGTCTGTATAAAATGTAGTAATCCTCTGCCCTACACATTGGAAGTTTGATTTTTAATTATGTTCATCTTCTTTCAAACTTTATAAAATATTGTGTGATTTTGTTTTTGTGGCACGGGGAATGGAACTCGGGATTTGCCATACCAGGCCCATTCTGCCACTGTGCTGCATCCTGAAACACATAAATTGTATGTACTATTTCAGTGTGCATCATGGTAGGCCTGTACTTCTAGCATTCTGGATCTGGAATTGCAGAGACAGGAAGATTGCAAGTTCAAGGCCAGTCTGGGCTTCATAGCAAAACCCTATTTCATAAGAAAAGCCAGGCACGGACTGGAGAGATGGCCTAGCGGTTGAGAGCGCCGACTGCTCTTGCAGAGGACTGGGGTTCGATCCCACGCACCCACATGGCGGCTGAGAACCGTCTTTTTTTTTTTTTTTTTAATTTCTGTATGTTTTTTTTTTTTTTTTTTTGTGTGTGCACCCGTGTCTGTTTAATGCCACGGAGGTCAGAAGAGGGTGTTGAATTCCCCTGACTGGAGTTCTCCTGGATTGGAGTTTCAGATGGTTCTTCAGCCGCCATGGGGTGCTGGGGATCAACCCAGGTCCTCTGTAGAGCGGTCAGCCTCTTAACCGCTAGGCCATCTCTCCAGCCCTCTTTAACCCATCTTTAACTCCAGTTCCAGGGGAATCCGACACCTTCTTTTGACCTCCGTGGTACTGCACGACACGGGTGCACAAACCTACATGCAGACAGTACATTCATACACATATGAAAATAAATAAAATTAAAAAAAAAAAAAAGCCAGTCTCAAGCAGGCTAGAAATGTAGCTCAGTGGTCAAGTACTTGTTTAGCATGCCCAGGGTTCTGGGTTAGCACCAGCAAAAAGAAAATAAAAGTTTTAGTAATCAGATCTGTCTCTGCCTTTCATAGTTTCTGCTTTAGTGGAAACATATTGAGAAATCTCTTCTGTTCTTTAAAGACAGATAAAGTTATACTCAAGAGTTTACTGATTTATTTTGTGGTTAAATATATGTTCCATCTAAAATGTATTATAAAGAAATTGAAACCCAACTTCCCCCTCAACTAAATTTTAAGTCAAACCTGACTATCACTTAGAAGACCAGGGGGTGAGGACTGCAGGTCAGCTGAAGGTCTGTGGGAAGGCCTTCCATAGAGCACCGGATCATTTCTAATCAACTTTTCATTGCAGTCTAGCATTTCTATCAAAATTGTAAAAAAAAAAAAAATTGATGGCTTTTTTTGTGTTTTATTTCCTTAGACTCAAGTGTTCCCACATGCCAG
The DNA here is from genome assembly GCA_009823505.1 of Rhizomys pruinosus. Lineage (NCBI taxonomy): Eukaryota > Metazoa > Chordata > Mammalia > Rodentia > Spalacidae > Rhizomys > Rhizomys pruinosus. The sequence goes on from VZQC01008170.1 coordinate 102,916, forward strand.
GGGGAACTGAGGCACTGGCAGACCGGCCACTACACTCTAATCCATGACAACACCAGAACTGAATTTGCCTTGGACCTGTTTCTGTACTGTGGCTGTGAAGGTAGGACAAGAGGAGAGCAGTGACTTGTCTCCATGGTCAGGGAGGTCTCTAAAGAGACCTGCTCCAGGGGCTGGAGGGGTGGCTCAGCGGTTAGGAGCGCCAACTGCTCTTGCAGAGGACCCAGGTTTGATTCCCAGCACCCACATGGCAGCTAAGACCCATCTTTAACTCCAGTTCCAGGGAATCTGACGCCCTCTTCTGACCTCCGTGGCATTGCACGACACGGGTGCACCAACCTACATGCATCTAGACAGTATACTCATACACATAAAAAATAATAAATTTTTAAAAATATCTTTAAAAAAGAGAGAGAGAGAGAGAGAGAGAGAGAGAGACCTGCTCCAGTTGAACCAATTCAGAAGTACTTTGCTGTAGCCGAGATTTCTGGCCACAGGACCTCACAGTTCCAAGGAATGTTGGGGATCATGACTTTTGGTCTCTAAATCACATAGGATTTATAATCTGGGTATGAGAAAATGGACCATGCCATAATTTTCTCTAAAGTCTACACACACACCTACACATACCACAGGTTATGTAATTTTTATATAATTTTATAATTCTTTAGTGTATCTAACATTTAACATAAATCTTAATTTTCTTATTCAGTGTTGATGAGATAAGCCTGAGTTCCAGTTCAGCTGTTGGAGAAATTAGTCATTTAAGAGAAAGGAAATCCATGATAGCAAATGATATACTCCAAGATTAGAAGTCATAGAGCTAAGGCTGCTGAGTCCAGAGCCCTTGATGTTCCACAGGTGATGGAACTCTTGCAGTGGGAGCTCAGTGCTGTTTGTTTTTCTCTTGTCAGGCTGGGAGCCAGAATATGGTGGCTTTACTTCCTACATTGCCAAAGGTGAAGATGAAGAGGTAAGTGTCTTCATTCCCGCAGCAAGTTCTCCTTTTAGCTCTTAAAAAGGAGCTGGAGAGATAGCCTAGCAGTTAAGAGCACCGACTGCTCTTGCAGAGGACCCGGGTTCAATCCCCAGCACCCACATGGCGGCTGAGAACCGTCTGTAACTCCAATTCCAGGAGAACTCCAGTTCCAGGGGAATCCGAGACCCTCTTCTGACCTCTGAGGCATTGCACGACACGGGTGCACAGACCTGCATGCAGACAGTACATTCATACACATAGAAAATAAATAAATAAAAATTTTATTAAAAAAAAAAAAAAAAAAAAAAGGTAGCACTCGTCAGACACCTGATATTTGTTTTGGGTTTGCTTAGTTGTGGGGTTTTTTGTTTTGTTTTGTTTTTTGAGACAGGATCTCCCTGTAGCCCCAGTTGGCCTGGAATTCACTATATGTAGACCAGGCTGGCCTTGAACTCACAGAGATCCATCTGCCACCACATCCAGCTGAGTTTGGTTTTTTGAGCTAGGACTCTAATACAGTCTACCTAAGGCTGGCCTAGAACTCATTGTCACCTGGCTGGCCTCATACTTGTCACAGTACTCCATCAACCAAGTGCTAAGATTACAGGTCTAGCAAGAAACTCAAATTTTATTTCATCAGCCAGTGTTTTTAGCTGAGGAAATTTTTTATTGAAAAATGTCTTGACAGGGAAATCTCATCTATTAAAGAGCCTTTCAAGACCACCTCATCCCCAACTTAAGTACTTACAATGAAGTGTTCTCCATGGTGAATCACTAATGAGAATGAGCTCTGGATTCTGATGTGTCCTGTGTTTCCTATTTCAGCTGCTAGTAGTGAATCCAGAAAACAATTCTTTGGCATTGGTCTACAGAGATAGAGAGACCTTGAAATTTGTGAAGCATATTAACCACCGGAGCCTAGAACAAAAGAAAACCTTCCCAAATAGAAGTGGTTTCTGGGACTTTGCGTTCGTCTATTATGAGTAACAGGACTGGCCAGAGCTAATAAGTGTGACACTTCATCAGTCCTGGGAAATCTAGAAGGAGAAAAATGTTTGCTGATGATGTCCTGAAAACTGACTGTCCTTGGATGGGTGTGGTAGACATGCCTGTAATCCCAGCACTTTGGAGGCAGAGAAAGAAGTTCAAGGTCAGTGTAAGCTACATAGGAAAACCCTGCCTCCCCAAAACAAAATAAAAACATTGGCCACTCTTCAGTAGAATTTCATGATTGTCCTCAGCGTAGACCTTGAGTTGGAGCTGTGTACTTATCTCTTGGATTTTAAAACAAAGATTTTTTTCCCCCTTTCACTTGTGTATTGACTCCATCAGTAACTTTTCCTTAACTTTGGGAATTTTTTTTCTTTCGTGGTAAAATATATATGACATAAAATGCTTTTTGGTAGGGGGCTTTTTGATAGGTTTTTACCGTGTAGCCTACACTAGCCCAAAATGATTGATTAGCCTCCCAAGTGCTGGAATCATGGGAATGCACCACTAGGCCCAGCCAGTTTGTAAATGGCTAGATCAGTGGAACTGCATAACATTCACAATGTTATACAACCATCACCACCATCCATAATCCAAGTTTTTTCCATCTTGCCAGAGTGAAACCCTGTGCCCGTTGAACTGCCCCCCTCCTCCACCAGCCTTTCTGTCAGTTCATCTACTGGTACCCCTCACACATGGATCCATATACTATTTTATCCTTTTGTGATGAACATATTTCACTTAGCATAAAGACCTCAAGGCCCATCAGTATTTCCAGTGATTTTTATTTTCACTCATAAGTAGTTGCAGATCTGTCTTCCCAATTACATTGATCTGGAAAGTTACAGAATCCTAATCCTGTTTGTGCTAGGCCTTAGAGCTCTGACACAATATAAGTCATTACACTGCCCCCCACTGCCTATGGGCCTAGTTCCACCCTGACTGTCTCAGGACAGGATAGACGAAGGTAAACTGAGGAAATGGTCTGGCTGAAAACTCCATGGCCCCAGGAACTGTATGGCTGGTGACAAGGACAGGCTGCCGCCGCCCATACATCCTCTCTAAGTGCTGTGAGTGCTGTGAGCGCCGACTTCCAGGTCTGCAGCCACGCCTCCTCTCCTCACGTGACCGCAGCTTCCTAAACCCCATAGGGTCCACCACAGAGCTAGCTGATTTCTCCTTTATTTTAAAAGACCCAGAATTAAAAAGCCACATCAAAAGGCCAAGGAGCCATCCATTTGCTTCCATTCTTTTCCCTTAGCTGCTCCAAAGAGCTGTGTCATAGCCCCCACCACCATCGGACTGGCCAGGATGGCTGAAAGATGGTGTTCTTTTACTACTCCACAGTCTCCATTTCTTTCAATCTCTGGCTATCCCAGCAGTCTTCAGTATGGATTTTAGTAATAGGAAAAGCACAGGACCTTTGAACTTGTCTTTCATATCCTTAAATTCTAAGTACCAATTCTCTTCTGGAATATTTATTTAAATAGAATGACTGTTGTCTTTAAGACTGATGGCTTCATTTTCTTTTTAATTAATACACCCCAGTCAGTAAAACACATGGCCTAATATTTAAAAGTTTTATGTGTTCTGATGTTAGTGACACAACAAACAGCTTTTAAGTAATGAGATAATATACAGACCTCCACTCAGAGTGGTGATGTATACCTGTTATCCCAGCACTTGGGAAGTGAGGGCAAGAGGATTTCATGACTGCCCTCAGCTACATTGTGAGTTCAAAGCCAGCCTGAATGCCTGGACTGCATTAGGCCTTGGCTAAAAAAAAAAAAAAAAAAGGAAAAAAGAATATCCAGACCTCATTCTGTGTCTAGTATGGCCTTCCATACCCACAGGTAAAATGCACAGTATTTTACAGATTTTCAAACCACCAAGTAGATGTGCAGGTGGGACTACACATATCTCTTTGCTGTTTTGAAGCTTGCCTTTTCTAAATTGCTACAGACTCACTGTCAACTTTATCATATTACTTTTATTCTAAACTTACTTTTGTTCTTTTGGGGCATTCACTGGGAATCAAACCCAGGACCTTGCTCCACCACCAGCCCTCCTTGATTTCTTTTTCTTGGTCTTTGTTTTATGTTTCATTGGTTGGTTGTTTTTTGTTTTGGGGTTTTTTTTTTGGTTTGGTTTTTGAGACAGCATCTCTCTGTAGCCTCAGCTAGCCTGGAACTTGCTGTGTATACCAGGCTGCCTTCCATCTCACTGAGATCCTCCTGCTTCTCCTGAGTGTTGGGATTAAATGTGTACCCACCACACCAGTTTTTCGTCCTTACTTTTTGAAGTATCTTCCTGAGTAGGGGAGAAGGAATGACATTAGTTAACACTTTGTCAGTGCACTAACCCCAGGAAGACCCAAGGAAAAGTGCTGCGGAGGCGTACCAAGCTTGGAAAACAGTTCAAGACCCTCAGGACCCATATGGCTCTTAGAATCACTCAGGCCACCCACCTTCTGCCTCTCTGAAGACCCAAGTCTAGATTTTAAGCTATCACCCATGTGTGAAAATGTGCCTGTTAGTTTCTTTCTCCATGTGTTTATGATCCTTTATAAGACTGGATTTAAGTGCCTGAGAGGAGAGAATCCCGAAGGACCCAACTGTCATGTCTGTGCAGTGCCTGTGGAGGGTGATGGAACCTGCAGGTTGCTTTTCTGCTCCAATGACAATAAGGTAATGGAGAAGCTGTTTCTTTAGTTGTCATGTGCCACATTGTTTCAAAGACAGATTGCATATATGCACAGTACATGACCACTGAGAAACAGATGCTGCTGCTCTATGCATGTGTTAGACTGTTGTTACTGTGTAAAGAATACTTCTGTTAAAAAGAAGTCAACTGTAATACAGCTACTGCCCATAAGACTACACTGAGACAGAATGTATAGATGGAAGACAGTGATGATGATAACGACAATCATAATGTGTAGCCCAGGGTGAGGGGGTGGGGGTGGGGGTCATGGTGGGGTTGGGGGTGGGTGTGCATGACAAAAAAGATCAGAAAGGCTAAAACAGGTAAGTTTTGAAGACAGAAAGTAGCTTAAATATGAAGAAAATATTTTAGCAGTTATATATTTTACATAAAATGTTATGTCAGAAGTTGTAAAAATTAAAGATGTTATAGAAAACTAAGTGTATTGAAGATAAAGTATTTTTAATATGCATACGGGTTTGGAAGCCTGAGAGCTACCATCTGATTTGTACAGTGACATATTTGCACGATGAACTTGCCTCACCTTCTGACGCTGAGCTTCGCTCCTGATCCTGACTGCTCTGCTCTTCTCTGTATGATCAATAGCATCTTTCTCCTAATCAATAGTGAACTTCCAATCCTTTATTTTTTTTTTCACTTATTTGTTTTTTGAGACAGGATCTCACTGTGCCTCCCCTAACTCCCCAGCTGCTGAGATTACAGATGTAAACACCACCATGCACAGATGCAAACTTCCAGTTCCTGTAATTCCCTTTGATAAGGAACACTTTTACCCAAAGATAATAGCTTTATATCTTTTCGTGTTATATAAATAATGCATGTTAATTTTTGAGAAATTATAACAATGTAGAGAATATACAAATGTCAGCTGAAATCCCACTGCCCTGTGACAAGCACTTGTGGCTTCGTAATGTGTGTGTTATGGCTCCCCTCCATGACTCCCTTGTCTACTATGCTAGGTGTAGACAAGTACAATGCCCTAGAGTAATCTTGACAAATAGGGCTCCAAGGGAGAGACTAAAGCCAAAGAATGTGAGAAGAGTTACCCAAGTCATTTTCCTTAAGCGTTTCTCTTAATCCTCATTCAGGATCCTCATGAATGAAAATAATCAATGATGAGTTTTAAAATGTTACTCTAGCTTATGTTACTGCAACTCACAGGTCACCTTAAATTCGTTCTTTCTTAATATACCTTTTTGGTAATTAAAATTGAACTGAATGTCTACGTTTTTGTTTTTCCCCACAAAATAAAAATGTTTTATGCACTTCTGCTCTGGTGGTGATTTATACTCAATCAACAAAGACTAGCATCTTTTACTTTTAATGAAAAAGTAAATACTGTTTCAAAATTTAAAATTTCAAGAAAAAAGATAAATTCATATACTAACTTTACATACAAAAAAAAAGTTGGGACTGTGATGCCCAGCTATTTTCTGGTATTCACGCTCCATACAATCCCGTGTTACTTGACAGCAGCACTAGTGATGGCCAATGAAACAGACATTTTCAGATGGAATGCCTTCTCTTAAGCTTGTCTCATTCACAGAGCTGTTTTCATTCTTAGCACCCAGGGCTCACCAGCATGTGAGCCAAAGCAAACCAGCCTGGATTTCTGGGGAGAGACCTCGTGCAGGAGTTTCCGTCCCTCTTTCTTCCTCTCCTAAGAAGGAGCAGTCCCAACCCGCATGATTCTGAACAGTGTGTTGATGTTGTTGCTTCTGATCGCATCCCTACATGCAGTGATGACCTGGTTCTTCGGCTTCCCAACTGCATGAAAAGAAACATCAAGTCAGTTTCTCCCGAAGATGGTTAAAGGTGAAATTAGACATTAAAGGGCAGTATGAAGACAACTTAAACCAGAGGAGAAAAGAGTTACAGATGTAAATTTTACTAATTTAATGCTCCCTAAAAAAGATAACTTGGTGGCAGTATTTATCACTATACAAACTTGGAGATCATCTCAAACTAGAAACCCAAACTAGCTGTTAACAGCTCACATCCATCTAGCAAGCCAAAAACCAAAAGCAGGCTTATTAAAAAAAAAATCAGGGCTCATCTCCCCTAGCAAACATTACTTCTGGAGAGGTCAGAGCACTGACCCAAAGCGCAGGATTCTGGCAGGTCTCATTCTGCTTCATATGGTTTTATCCTGTCCCTTCTCTAAACTTTTAGGCTGGACACTTACCTCATTCATTGTCAGTGTCTATTTCTAAATGGCACCATTTAAGGCTCTCACTTCCTTTGGGATATAAGCACTTAATGTTTTTCTTTAAAAGATTCAGCAAGATCTTAGGAAAGGAACTGAAAGTTTTACTTAAAACCAAAAATAAAAAAGTAAAAAATAAAGCCGGGCGGAGTGGCACACTCCTTTAATCCTAGTATTTGGGAGGCAGAGGCAGGCGGATCTTTGTGAGTTCAAGGCCAGCCTGGTCTACAGAGTGAGTTCCAGGACAGCTGGGGCTACAGGGAGACCCTATCTTGAAAAGACAAAAAATAAATTAAAATAAAAAGCCATGGGGGGGAGGGGGGGAGGATGCTGGAGAGATGTCTCACCCATTAAAAGTGCTTAGCATTTTTTTTTTTTTTTTGTCTTTTGAGGCATGGTATCCCTGTAACCCCAGCTGTCTTGGAACTCACTATGTAGACCAGGCTGGCTTTGAACTTACAGCCTGCCTCTGCCTCCCAAGTGCTGGTAGGTATTAAAGGTGCGCGCCACCACGCCTGGCTCGCACTAGCTATTCTTGGCTAACAACACCGTCCATAACTCCAGTTCCAGGGGATCTGACACCCTCTTCTGTCCTCTGGACACTGCATGACACGGGTACACTTACATACATGCTGGCATAACACTCATACACATAAAATTAAAAAACAGAAAAAAACTCAAGCCTTAGTTGTCTAACTTACAAAACTCAGGTGATGTGGCCAACTCTGAAGTGTTAAAGGAATGCTGCTTTAAACCATGGTAGTAGTTTTTAAAATGCAAACACCATCTTCAGCAATCCTTGCCTTTTCAAAGAAATTACACATTACAGCATTAGGAAAAGACTCACCACGAAGACGACCAGCTCGTTGAATTGCTTGATTTACCGCCTTCAGGTTTCCTAACAGTTCTGTGTGGTTGTTACAGCGAATCTTATATCCATTCAGTAAATCTTTATTAAGGTCATATAGTTCCATATAGCGATTCTTCATTGTTTTCCTGTGTAAATCAATAAAAGCCTAACATTAACACTTGGACTTCTTAGGCACATTAAAAAGATAGGCAGATGTAGTAGCATGTATCTGTTAATCCCAGCACATGGCTGGTTGAGGTAGGAGGATTCCAAGTTCAAGTCAGTGAAACACTGACTCAATATGGAGGAAGGAAGCAGAAGACATACTTTTAGTTGTATTTTCTATTAATATAGGGTAGTTAAGTTTTCTTTGAAAGCTAGAAGTTTCCATCAAAATATGCTATTTCTTCCAGATAAATAGAAAGCAAATTACCTTGCTTTGTAACTGGTCCATGGTTTTTTTGGATTTAAAAAACTTAAGTATAAACTCTGAAAAGATCAGATGCTGACCAACCTGAACCCCATGCATTGCTAAATACAAAACAGTGTAGTCACTTGAGAAACGTGGTTTCTTGTTAAGTATGGAGATTTCGTTTTCTCCAGATTTTTTTGTTTAAAGCAATAAAACCTTTGGTTCCTTAAAGATATTGCTGCATACTTACTATATAAGCCAGCAATCCTATCCCAGAAGAAGTGAAAATACTTATTTCCAGAAACCTTGTATGTGAATCTCAAGCAGCTTGATTCATAATCAGTAAAATTAGGGAAGACAAAGACCACAAATTAGTGCACCTAACAATTTATATTTATCACATGTCTCTATGGTGACATGCTATTTAGCAATAAAGAAGGAATGAACTATGGACACATAGTGGATAGACTTCAAAGGCACAATGGTGGGTGAAAATAAGCCAGACTCGAAAGGTTCTATGTGGTATGACACTGGGAAAAGGGTAAAACCAGAGAAGTCCTGGAGATGAGGGTTAAGTATTGTTACAAAGAGATCATAAAAACATTCTATATCAAAAAAATTCTATATCTTGATTTCAGAGCAACAAAACAATCATAGATATTTCTCAAAATTTATCAAACTAAGCCAAAAAACTGTTTTCTATACATACACTATACATGGTGTCTGCAAGGAAGATATGAAGGAGGAGGAAAGAGGGGCATGGCGCTGGGGGCCTCTGCTCCTCTAGGAGTCTCACACTGAAGCTCAAGTGCTTAAAGCCAGCAGCATCTTTCTAACTTAGAAAAAAAAAATCAGAGGGGCTGGAGATGGCTCCACAGTTAAGACACTGCTCTTGCAGAGGACCCAAGTTCAGTTCCAGCACCCATATCCAATGGTTCACAACTGCCTGCAACTCCAGTTCCAGGGGATCCAATGCCCTCTTCTGTTCCATGGGCACCCACAATCACATGTGCATACCCACATACATATATACATATGTGCATATAATTTAAAAGTAAAAATCTTTTTAAACAATCAGAGAAACAAAAATAAGCTAGGAGACCTGGGGGTAGTTGGTTATAGAAAGCAAAACTCCGTTTCGGCTTACAGATGATGCAAAGGCACACTTGGAAAACTAAGTAGCTATTATAAAACCAACAAAAATGAACTGTGTTCAGGCCCTGAACTTGGTGGTGCACGCCTTTAATCCCAGCACTTGAGAGGCAGAGGCAGGCAGATCTCCGTGAGGTCAAGACCACCCTAGTCTACATAGTTCCAGGCCAGCTGGGGCAACAGAAGACCCTGTCTCAAAAAAAACCAAAAGACTCCCCCCAAATAAGTGCTCACTAATACAGCAAACTACAATTATAGATTATATACAATGTGAAACAAAGATAGTATTTTTTTATTCTTGTATGTGTACGAATGTACTGTCTGCATGTAGGTCTGTGTACTTGTGTTGTGCAATGCCGTGGAGGTCAGAAGACGGCATCAGATTCCCCTGGAACTAGAGCCAAAGATGGTTCTCAGCCCCCATGTGGGTGCTAGGGATCGAACCCGGGTCCTCTGCAAGAGCAGTCGGCGCTCTCAACTGCCAGGCCATCTCTCCAGCCCAAAACAATGATAGTATTTACAATTACAATAAAAGAATAAAAAGCTTAATGCAGGAAAAAAAAATACTGTAAGTGCGTTTTTGGTTTTGGGTTCTGGATTTTGTTTTTTGTTTTTTGTTTTTTTTTAATTTTTTTTTTAAATTTTATTTATTTCTGTATGTGTATGAATGTACTGTCTGCATGTAGGTTTGTGCACCCGTGTCGTGCAGTGCCGCGGAGGTCAGAAGAGGGTGTCAGATTCCCCTGGAACTGGAGTTCTCCTGGAATTGGAGTTTCAGACAGCTCTCGGCCGCCATGTGGGTGCTGGGGATCGAACCCGGGTCCTCTGCAAGAGCGTCGGCGCTTCTAACTGCTAGGCCATCTCTCCAGCCCCCTGGATTTTGTTTTAAGAAAAGATGGGCTAGCCAGGCGTGGTGGCGCATGCCTTTAATCCTAGCACTCGGGAGGCAGAGGCAGGCGGATCTTTGTGAGTTCAAGGCCAGCCTGGTCTACAGAGTGAGTTCCAGGACAGCTGGGGCTACAGGGAAACCTGGTCTCAAAAAGACAATAAATAAATAAATAAATAAATAAATAAATAAATAAATAAATAAATAAATAAATAAATAAATAAAAGAAAACAGAAAAAAAGAGAGAAAAGAAAATCTGGAGAGATGGCTCAGCAGTTGAAGAGCACGGGCTGCTCTTGTAGAGAACCTGAGTTCAGTTCGAAGTACACATATCAGGCAGTACAACTGCTTGGAACTCTAGCTCCAGGGGATCTGATACCCTCTCAACACCAATGGTACCTGCACTCACATGCATAGACACACATCTACACAGTTATAAAGAAAGCAGAGATTCTGTTTTTGAAACTCTGTCTCAAAAAAAGAAAAAATAATAATTATTTTCCTGGTCTTTTTGAGACAGGGTTTCCCTGTAACTCCAGCTGCCCTGGAATTCACTATGTAGACCAGGTTGGCCTTGAACTCAAGAGATCCTCCTTGTCTCTGCCTCCGAAGAACTGAGATTAAAAGTATACACTGCAATACAAAAATTAAATAATTTTTTAAAAAAGAAAAAAGACAATTTGGGCATGCCTTTAGTCTTAGTACTTGGGTGGCAGAGGTGGGTGGATCTCTATAAGTTCAAGGCCAGCCTGGCCTACAGAGTAAGTTCCAGGACAGCCAGAGCTACAGGGAGACCCTGTCTCAAAAAGACCAAAAAAAAAAAGGACTGGCTCAAATAGACACACCACCATATATTCTTAGTTAATATATAGTTCTGTGATGTCAGTTCTTTCTAAATTAATAAATTTAACATGATATCAATGAAAATAGAAATACTTCTTTTCTCTAGAACTTCAAGCACCAGAGTTGCAAGGAACAAACAAGCATAACAAGCTAAGAAGACGTCAGAAGGCTGAGGGAGGCCCAGGCCTGGGCCTCACTACAGGGAGGTCTACTCCATATGGCTCATTATTTAACTTTGCACCCATCCTAGTGATGTAAATACTCACATGTCCCTCATCAGACGAGCATCCTCAGCTCGGACCAGCAAACTTCGGATCACATTAGAATTATCAGCCATGTCAGCACTGAGCTTTTGATGCACTGAGTGATATTCATCCACCTGGAGACCAAGAACATTTGAGATAGCAAGGCCTAACAGAGCTCTTGAGAACTGGACAGACTAAGAAGACACTGCCTCCCACGCAGAGTTCCTTGTCCTTTCCCTATCCACTTGTACTATCTTTGAAATATTTTATTTCATTTTTGTTTTGGGGGGGGATTTTTTTTTTTTTAGTTCTTTTTTTTAAATTTTATTTTATTTATTTATGTGTATGAATGTACTGTTTTGCGTGTAGGTCTGTGCACCCATGTCATGCAATGCCGCGGAGGTCAGAAGAGGGTCTCGGAATCCCCTGGAACTGGAGTTCTCCTGGAACTCAGCCGCCATGTGGGTACTGGGGATCGAACCCGGGTCCTCTGCAAGAGCGGTCAGTGCTCTTAACTGCTAGGCCATCTCTCCAGTCCCTGGGGGGGGGGGATTATTTTTAAGACAGGGTCTCCCTTTAGTCCTAGCTGGCCTGGAGCTCACTCTATAGATCAAGCTGGCCTTGGCCTTGAACTCGCAAAGATCCATCTGCCTCTGCCTCCTGAGTGCTGGGATTAAAGGCATGCACCACCACACCCGGCATATTTTATTATTTTTATTTTATGTGCCTCCAGGTATGTAAATGCACCTGTGTCATACAATGCCCACAGAAGTCAGAATAGGGCATCAGATCCCCTGGAAATGGAGTTAAGGACAGTTTTTAGCCACCATGTGGCAACTAAGAAGGAACCCAGGTCCTCTGAAGCCAGTGCTCTTACCTCTGAGCCATCTCTGTGGCCCCCACTCACCATCTTAACTACCTCCTGTTTCATCTCCTCTTAACAAATCGTGTGCTACCTTCAATGATGGCTCTCCAGGAGAGAAGGCCTTCCCTTGTGAGCAGCAAGAGCCCCTGCCACATAAATACTAGTATTTTAAGGATTTGTAGTAAGAAGGATGGAGTTGGTTATTTGTTTTTTGTGTGTGTTTCCATTTTTATTTGATGTTTCCAAATGTAAAAATGTCAAGATTCTTAGGCCAGTTACAATGAGACCATCTCAAGTAAGATCATGCAAAGCAGTTCAGTGTATACAACAATCATTTCTCAGGATGGAGTTGTTTTATGAGGTATTGGGGGAGGGGTAGAGAGTGTGCAGTGCCGAAGACTGACCCTAGGGCATCATGCCTACACAGCAAGCTGAGCTCCATGAGCTTCATGCCTACACAGCAAGCTGAGCTCCATGAGCTTCATGCCTACACAGCAAGCTGAGCTTCATGAGCTCCATGCATACATGGCAACCACTGAGCTATAGCCTCTGCCCTAAGGAGAGAATGTTTGTCACTGCAGCCAGGCATAACCCTCCTTAGTTGGCTTTATTATTTTGAATTTGGGTTTAGGGACAGCAATGAATTTAAGACTAAAGAACTTAAACAAGCCAGGCATTAATCCCAGCACTCGGGACGCAGAGGCAGGCGGATCTCTATGAGTTCAAGGCCAGACTGGTCTACATAGCAAGCTCCAGGTCAGCTGGGACTAAAGGGAGACCCTGTCTCAAAAAACCAAAAAAGACTGAGATGTTATGTATGAGATACACAAAAATTCAATTAAAAAAGTAAAAAAAAAAAAAAAAAGGAAAGGAAAAAAACAAGATGAAAATAAAGAGAGAATGTGTTTTTAAAGCATCCTCATCCAGAGAGCAGGTGGTGAGGAGATCAAGGCTAACCACTTGTTTTTACAGAAGAAAATTCCAGTGCTCAATTTTTATGAAAATTCTTAGAACATGATTATCCCATAACATAAATACATGTACAGCCTTACTCATTTTTAAAGAAATATTTCCAACTATGACATAATCCTGTTCTTACAAATGCACCTACAGGTGTCCTCACCTTCACCAGCACTTTTCGTAATTCCTCAAAGTAGACAGGGAAATCTGCTTCTACCTGAAGGTCTTCAATAGCAAAAAATGATGCCATCGACTGGATAATATCACCAGCCAAATCAATATCATCAGTATTCACGGTGATCTACCCAGGAAGAAACAGGCGCGGTTAACATCCTCACAGGCAGGCTTAGCTGAGGAGTACCTGAACTTCCCCATATTCCATGCCATTCCTGAGCTTGTGTTTAGATGTAGTGAATGAAGAAGAGTTGTCTTTTAGGAACTTATAAAGCACATTCATTATTTCTTGTGGGGGCTAAATGGCCAAGCTGTTCAAACAGTGAAAATGTTTTTGTGCCTGGTGTATTTCAAACCCCCTAACCTCCCAAGTAGCTGGGACTACATGTTCTGTAATGGGGAGAGGGGAAAACAAGCATCCCAACTAAAATCACTGTTTCTTGAGAAGAGCTACAATGTAAACCATTTCCAACAAAGGTTACTAGTGTTTACCCCATAGTATAAAAATGCCTGCAGTGAGAATGAGAAGCTGAAAGTGCAGCCATGGGAAGCTCATCCATGGAGAGAAAGCTCATTCAGGATCTCCGACCAACTGCCTCAGCTTCCCCAGTCTATTTCTGCTGGATGTTTGTAAACCCCGATGTGATGGTGTTAACTTTGCTCTCACTCAGGCTACTTCAGTTGCGTCTGCTGGATAACGTGAGCTGACTGATTCCCAATGTTCTGTTGTCTGTCTGCTGCTTCTCTCTCTGCTACTTGCTATTTATTCTTTTTTTTTTTTTTTTTATCTTTTCGAGACATGGTCTCCCTGTAGTCCCAGCTCTCCTGGAACTCACTCTGTAGACCAGGCTGGCCTTGAACTCACAAAGATCCACCTGCCTCTGCCTCCCAAGTGCTAGGATTAAAGGCGTGCGCCACCACTCCTGGCGCTATTTATTCTTCTTTTCTTATTATACTTAATAAACTCACTCTTTCAAAACCTAAACCATGGCTGTCAAGGCTAGCAGATAAACACAGCCATCACAACTACAGAGGTCATCCTCCAGACAGTTCACCATTCAAACAGTACCCCTCTGTGATCCCAACTGTCATGGTTAGCTTTAATTGCCAACTTGACAATCTAGAATCACCAGGAAAGGGAGTCTCAGTGAGGAACTCATTGTTGGACTGATGGCCCATGGGCATGCCTCTAAAGGATGTCCTTAGTTAACTGAGGTGGGAAGTCCCACCCTGAAATGTGACCAGCAGCACTTCAAGGTGGGGCCCGACTGAATGAAAAGAACAGAACGGCCAGCTGAGCACTAGTGCCGTTCATCCTCCCTGCTTCCTCACTGGGTGTAAGGAGATCTGGGATCCTTGCCTCAAGCCCCTGCCACTGTGACTTCACAGTGATAGGCTGTGGCCTGAACTATGAGCTGAAATAACCCTTTTCTCCACTAGGTGGCTTTTTTCAGGAAATGCACCTAAGACATCAACCCTTTCCAAATTATACAAGGGAGGAATAAAGGGAAAGAGTGCTCTTCTAGAATGAACCCTAGATCTACAAACAGACTAGGTTGCAACACTGGGCTATGTGATCCTGACAGTACTGTGAGCCACCCCACTTTGCAACTGAATAGTTAACCAGCTCAGGAGAACTCTGTGCCCCAGAATCAGACTTTACCTCACCAGTCTGTTTGATTTTTATGTAGAGCTGGCCACCATTCCGTAAGGATGTGAAACACACTTGAAACGGAGCATTCTGAATGTTAGTGTCTTCTGGTAACAGAAAGTTCTGGTTGATCCATGTGACCATCTTAAAAATGAAAAACATTAAAAAAAGAAAAACATTAAAAAAATATTTCAGTCTTTAAAATAGTCACTGGGAGCCAGGTGTGACTCCAAATAAATAAATAAATAAATAAATAAATAGTCATTGAGGCTAGAGAGACAGCTAAGTGGTTATGAAAACAAGCTGCTCTTGGGGGCTGGAGAGATGGCCTAGCAGTTAAGAGCGCCAACTGCTCTTCCAGAGGACCCAGGTTCAATCCCCAGCACCCACGTGGAGGCTAAGAACCATCTTTAACTCCAGTTCCAGGGGAATCTGACACCCTCTTCTGACCTCCACAGCATTGCACAACACAGGTGCACCAACCTACATGCAGACAGTACACTCACATAAAAACAAATAATAATAGGGAGCTAGGGAGATGGCCTAGTGGTTAAGAGTGCTGACTGCTCTTGCAGAGGACCCGGGTTCGATCCCCAGCACCCACATGGTGGCTGAGAACCATCTTTAACTCCAGTTCCAGAGGAATCCGACACCCTCTTCTGACCTCCGAGGCATTGCACGATACAGGTGCACAAACCTACATGCAGACAGTACACTCATACACATAAAAATAAGTAAAAAAATTTTTTTAAATAATAAATAAATTAAAAAGAATTACTCCTGAGACCAATTAGAAGGTTCCACAGGCTAAACAGTGATCTAAGAATCTGTGTAATTAAAAGCCTTATCCAGAATTCTGAAGCACAGAGCCAGGCGTGGTGGCACACACATTTAGTCCCAGTACTCAGGAAGCAGGCAGGTGGACCTCTGTGAAATTGAAGCTAGCCTGGTCTACATAGCGACTGCTAGGTCAGCTGGGGCTACAGGGAGACCCTGTCTCAAAAAAAGAAAAAAGAAAGAGAAAAAAGGAAAGGGGAAGAAGGAAGGAAGGAAGGAAGGAAGGAAGGAAGGAAGGAAGGAAGAAAGGAAGAAAGGAAGAAAGGAAGGAAAAGAATTCTGAAGCCCAGCCAAAGTTCAAGTCTACTGGTATTAGACTTTACCCTTTCTAACACTTTTTATAGCAATTATGGAGTCTTCAAGGGCTCTTTATGAAGAGGGAAATGCTAACCTCACAGATACTTCCAGAAGCTAAGGCTGGCGAGGGAAATTCCTCACTAAAAAAATAAATAAAACTCCCTTCTCCAAATCCTACTTTTTCCCTTTTCCCCACTGCCCTCCAAAACAGGCTTCACTGTGTAGCCCAGGCTAGCCACAGACTACTGAGCTCATATGTTCTTTCTGCCTTAACTTCCCCAGTAGGAAGGATCAAAAGTATTGTCATTGTACCACGCATCTTTCCATTTTGATATAGGTTCCTCTTAAAACAGTTAAGACAACAAAAGAAAGAGGAATTAAGAATGGGAAGAATTCAGTTGTAACTAAGGATTATGTATTTTTCAAAGTTAAGAAATTCTAGAAATTTTTGTGTTCTTTTGTCTTTTGAGATGGAGTCTGGTCTCACTATGTAGGTCAGGTTGGCCCAGAACTCACTACAGAGCCCAGACAGGACTCATGACCCTCCTGCATCAGCCTCTCGAGGAATGGGATCACAGGCCTATGCCACCACTCCCCAGCTAGCAATGTTTTTTGTTTGTTTTTTGTTTTTAGCCAATTTTTTATTGAAGCTTTGTGAATGTTTTCATTTTAAGTTACTAGCTAGGACCAACCAGTTCATTCAGTGGGTAAAAGCACTTGCCATGCCAACCTGATGACCCGAGTTCAATGCCCAGAACCCACCGTACATGTACGTGCCCATACTCACCTCCCCCTCTCTTCCTCCCTCCCCACCTCCCTCTTTCTGTCTGTCTGCCTGTAACACACACACACACACACACAACTATATATTTAAAAAATAATTTACAGCCAAACTCCATACTACATAATTCTTTCCTATGTTCACTGCTCCCCATTTAACATGCACACAATTTCTTCCTTTCTACATCCAAAGGATTCTAAAGCATAGACATACTACAATAAAAGAGCCTGTTACTCACCCTCTGTGTCCGTTCTGCAATGATAAAGTTCACATAACTGAGGGGCTCACTAGATGTGTCTGGACTGGTCAGCGCATACATGGTGAATCGGGGAAGCTGTCTTGTCAGTTCAAATACATGGAACTGGGTGCTATGGCCAACCAATAAACACAAGAGGTTTCATACAGCAACGTCCCCACCGCCCCTTCTTGAGATAGGATCCCCTACTGCCCATGCTGACCTCAGGTTCCTGACCCTCTTGCCTCTGTCTCCCAAGTATTGGGATTACGCGACCACCATGCCTGGCTCAGTACAGTATTATTTCAAAGCACAAGGCCCAGAAAATAAAGCCACTACTGGGTTATCAATTAATATTTAAAGGTTATAGGTAATACTGAAGAAAAAAAACAACGACAACCCTTGAGGATTAAAGTACTTAAGTGATGGACTTTGTGATTTAGAACGAACATAAATCCACATAAACACTTGACCTGTGCAGCAGGTCAAGTTTAAAGCTCCATAACGGGGATATAAAATAGCTTTTGTTTTTATTGTGTTGACAATTCTTTTGGTGAAAGTTTTTGACGTTTTGTTTTTGTTTTAAAACAGGGACTCATCAAGTTGCCCAGAGTGGTCTTGAACTCTGTAGTCCACTGGCCTGGCTTTATGATTCTCCTGCTTGAAGCTCCTGAATGTTGGGATTTTAGGCCTGCACCACCACATCCAACATGAAAAAAAAAAGCCTTTGTCCTTAACAAGTATAGTTAAGTTTTCTTCACCAGCTTTTAACTCTTAAGAGTGCTGGTGGCCAAAACTATACTTAAATAATTACCAAACGTTTCTTGCGTATATGGTGCCAGGGAACCAGTGCTAGGGGCCTGTCAGGCTAAGAAGGAATCCTATTACCTGGCTTCACCAAAAGCCCAATTAGACATATTATTAAGTCTTTTGAGACTTCAAGTACATCTGATTAAAGACTAAAAATAATGCTGGGCCTTTAACCCCAGCACTCAGGAGGTAGAAGCAGGCAGATCTCTAGAAGTTCAAGTCCAGCCTGGTCTACATAGCAAATTCCAGACCAGCTGGGGCTACAGGGAGACCCTGTCTCAAAAAAAGTGGGGGGGGGGGACCAAAAAAAAAAACTCTGCAAGTAACAAATTTATATACCCCGTTCATCTTTGGGAACATTTCAAATTAGAGAACTACAAGGTCATGGGAGACCCTGGCTGGGCCTCTCTGGTCCCACAGAGTCCAATCGTGATAGCAAACCTACTCGTCTGCCCTCATGATCACTCTATGGAAATGAACTGTGACGGGAAGGTCACCTGCTTCTATAACCCACGAAGATTTTCAAGTGCAGATCGACAGGGACATCTTTGGGAGGTGTAATTGGGACACGGATGGAGCTGGAGAGGTTGTGACTGCTAGGGTGGACCACATGGCTTTCACCTACAAAAATTCCCTCTGCAAAAATTAATACCGCTCGGATGATGGTGTCTGCAAGGAGAAGGAAAAAACATTTCAGGAGCTACTCTAAGGTAGCAGAGACACCCTAGGGCACTAGTGTTATACAAGGTCTCACCATTGGAAGTGGAAATGCATAATTCCGCATGTGCATCTTGTGTGTCATTTCCCAGACTGACTGAGAGGGCAGTGTGGAGCTTGGTATTGGCTGGGATTATGCCCCTCTGCCCATCAGCCTCATTCAGGGGACTGCTCAGTTCAGCCTGCAAGACACAAACCCCCCACCCACATCAGCTTTGTCACTGAGACAGTGTGCCAAGGTCCATGTTAAACAACATGGCTATTCAGCTACAAGCCAAGAACCCCCTCCCGATTTCTAATCTGATCTCTGCAATCCCTCTGCAGCATTCCACTCACCTAGCTAGTGCTCTCTTGCTGTGCCTGGTCCTGCCCCATCGGTGCTCCACTGCACCTCATCACGCCCTTTTCATGCTTTTTAAAAAATATGTGTGTTTGCCTATGTGAATTTGCATGCACAACATGTATGTAGGGTCGCTCAGAGGGCACTGGATTCCCTGGAGGCGGAGTTATAGGCAGATCTGAGCCACCACGTGGCTGGGAACCTAACCCCAGTCCTCTTAACCGCTGATCATCTCTCCATCCAGCCCCCTTTACAGACTTTCTCTCTCTCTCCCTCCCTCCCTCCCTCCCTCCCCCCTCTCTCTCCCCTTTCTCTCCTCTCTCTTCTCTCCTCTCCCTTCTCCCCCCTCCCCCTCTTCCCTCCCTCCCTCTCCTTCTTTCTTTCTCCAGCCCAAGCTGATCTCGACATCTCAGCAATCCTACATCCTACTTCATCAGTCCCGAGTGCTGGGATTTCAGGAGTGTGTGACCATACCCAGCTTTGCGTGCTTTTTCGTTCAAGTTCTAGCAGTGGGGAGAAGGGCCCGGCCCGGCCAGCCCTGACCATGTCAGTCTCCCAGTTGCCAACCTTCCCGGTCAGTCTCAGCATTTCAGACTCCACTTCCCCCCAGCTGAGGTCCCACCTTGGCATTCTCCTCATAGTTTCGGAGTTCCAGCAACAGATTCTGCTTCTTCTGGCTCAGCTCCCGGATCAGGTCCTGCTCCACACTGCTGTCCAGGAGGTTTCCCTTCATCTCAGCCGTGCCTGGCAGGTATCCTCTGACTGAAAGGAAGGAAAACCCTCAGCAGACTGAACATCATCCAAAGCATAGAAATGTACTTTTACACCATCAATTACATGTTCTTAAAAAAAAAAAAAAAAAAAAAACTATAATCTTATCGAGGTTTTTTGTTTTTGTTTTTGTTTTTGTTTTTTGAGACAGGGTCTCCCTTTAGTCCCAGCTAGCCTGGAGCTCACTATGTAGATCAGGCTGGCCTTGAACCCTGTGCTGGGATTAAAGGCTTGAGCCATCACGCAAGCCCTCATCAAGTTATTTTTATTTTATTATTTTTATTTTATATGTATGTGTTGCCTGCATGTGTGTAAGTGTACCCATGTCATGTAATACCTGAGGTCAGAAGATGGTAGGAGAACTGGAGTTATGGATGGTTGTTAGCCACCATGTTGGTGCTGGGAATTGAACCTAGGTCCTCTGCAAGAGCAGCTCTCTTTTTATTTATTTTTGTTTTTATGTGTATGAATGTATTGTCTGCATGTAGGTTTGTGTACCAGTGTCCTGCAATGCTGTGGAGGTCAGAAGAGGGCATCAGATTCCCCTGGAACTGGAGTTACAGACAGTTCTCAGCCACCATGTTGGTGCTGGAAATCAAACCCAGGTTCTCTGCAAGAGCAGTTGGTACTCTTAACCACTGAGCCATCTCTCCAGCCCCACTAATAATACTCTTAACCATTGAGCCATCTCTCTAGCCCCAACTTGAGTGATATTATAACTAGAGGATCTTAATAAAATACAGTGGAATTTATTTTCTGCTATTTTGACCATATCAAATTGAAATTTTTGACTTTTCAAAGATTTTCCTCATCACAACCTACTTTCTCCATCCACAGAACAGCAGATTAATTGTATGTGGCCATCCATCCGGTAATCTCCCTCTACCACGCCAGCAACTGCAGAAGAGAAGTTGTCTTTAAAGATGACTTCCCCAGTGCGGTCACTTCGAGCATCAACCTAAAAATAAAAAAAGAATACAAAAAGTCACTTGTGGGGTTAGAGGAATGGCTCAGTTTGGTTAAGAGCACTGGCTGTTCTTGCAGAAGACCTGGTTTGGTTCCCAGCACCCACATGGCAGCTAACAACCATCCTTAACTCCAGTTCCAGGGGATCCAACGCCCTCTTCTGGCCTCCACAAGCATTGTACAACACTTGTGCTCTTATATACATCCAGGCAAAACACTACTACACATAAAATATATATATATCTATATATATATATATATATTTTTTTTTTCTTTTCGAGACAGGGTCTCCCTATAGCCCCAACTGTCCTGGAACTCACTCTGCAGACCAGGCTGGCCTTCAACTCACAAAGATCTGCCTGCCTCTGCCTCCCAAGTGCTAGGATTAAAGGTGTGCACCACCACGCCCAGCCAATTTTATTTATTTTTTTATGTGTATGAATGTACTGTTTGCATGTAGGTTTGTGCACCCATGTCATGCATTGCCTCGGGTCAGAAGAGGGCATTGGATTCCCCTGGAACTGGAGTTAAAGACGGTTCTCAGCCACCATGTGGGTGCTGGGGATCGAACCCAGGTCTTCAAGAGCAATCGGCGCTCTTAACTGCTAGGCCATCTCTCCAGCCCCACTAATAATACTCTTAACCATTGAGCCATCTCTCTAGCCCTGCAGTTTAATTTTATTTTTTGGTCTTTTTGAGACAGGGTCTCTCTGTCACCCCAGCTGTCCTGGAATGCACTCTGTAGACCAGGCTGGCCTTGAACTCACAAAGATCTGCCTGCCTCTGCCTCCTAAGTGCTAGGATTAAAGGTGTGCACCACCACGCCCAGCCAATTTTATTTATTTTTTTATGTGTATGAATGTACTGTTTGCATGTAGGTTTGTGCACCCATGTCATGCATTGCCTCGGGTCAGAAGAGGGCATTGGATTCCCCTGGAACTGGAGTTAAAGACGGTTCTCAGCCACCATGTGGGTGCTGGGGATCGAACCCAGGTCTTCAAGAGCAATCGGCGCTCTTAACTGCTAGGCCATCTCTCCAGCCCAAGAATCATTTTATATAGAATCTCTAGATCCAGAATCATCTGAAGGTAACTTTTTCCTTTGGCTTTTTCAGACAAGGTCTCATTCTGAGCCCAGACTGAGCTCAAGCTACTCCTGCCTCTACATGAAGTGCTAGAATTATTACATACCACCATGCTAGCTCTTAAAGAGGCAGTAACTATTATTAAATTAATCACAATCACTTGTTTTGAATATGGTCCATTGCTATAGTCTGAGTATGTTTTCTCCCCAAAATGTGTATGTTGTAACCCTATCCCCAAGTGACAAAATTAGGAAGTAGAGCCTTTGCAAGGCACTCTCACATAGGGATCAGTGGTGCAGTAAGATGCCTTTAGAAGGTGCTATTCTAGTTTCTCTTCAACTGCTGTGACAAAACCACTCTGACCAATTCCAAATCAGGGAGGAAAGGGTTATTTATGTTACACAGTTCAGCACTTAGGGAGCCCAAGGTAGGAACTCAGGGCAGAAACCTGGAGACAAGAGCTGAAGCACAGGCCATGGAGGAAAGCTGCTTACTGGCTGGCTCCCCTGGCCCATGCTCAGCCTTCTTTCTTATACAATACAGAACCACCTGCCCAGGGGTGGCACTGCCCACAGTGGGCTAGACCCTCTCACATCATTGAACAATCAAGAAAATACCCCTCAGACATGCCCATAGGCCAATCCAATGGAGGAAATCCCTCAGGTGAGGATCCCTCAACCCATGTGTGTCAGGTTGATGCTAAAGCTACCCAGCACAGGTGCCCTCATGTACAGGATCAGTGCCCTCATAAGATGCCCATAAATCCAAGTATGATGGTGTGCTGTGATGGTGCACACCTAGCATCCCAATAGCTGGGACATGGGTTTGAGGCCTGTGGGCCACCTAGTTTTCCAAGCCAGCCTGGGCTTCAGACCAAGACTTCATCTCAAAAGGAGAAAAATAAATTTAAAAATTTAAATACCCCTTCTCCCCTAAGGAATCCCTTAGCTCCTTCAAGCATGTGGGGTTACAGTAAAATGATAAACACTTACCAGGAAGCACCCCTCCCCAGACATCTAATTTACTGCACCTTAATGCTGGATGTCCCTGTCCCCAAAACTGTAGAATACAAAGTCCTGGTACTTATAAGTTATCCAGGCTATGATATTTTGTTATAACAGCTGAACTGAACAATCAGCTTATGGACCTTGAAATTTATGTGTGTGTGTGTGTGTGTGTGTGTGTGTGTTATTTGTTTTCTTCTTTTTTTTTTTTTATGGACCTTGAAATTTCTTAACAAGCAATGATGACATACTCTTCCCTCTGATGTTTAATTCCCATGTCAAAGACAAAAGCAACCAGATGAGCAGGAACCAACCCAACAACTGTTTAGATTCTGTTATGTTATGTTATTTATATATTCATTTATTCATTTATTTATTCATTTTGGTGTTCTTGAGACAGGGTCTCCCTGAAGCCCCAGCTGTCCTGAAACTCATTCTGTAGACCAATCTGGCCTTGAATTCACAAAGATCCACCTGCCTCTGACTCCCGAGTGCTAGGATTAAAGGCGTGCGCCACCACTTTCAAAAAAAGCAGAATCTATGCCGGGCATGGTGGCACACACCTTTAATCCTAGTGCTCGGGAGGTAGAGGCAGGCGGATCTTTGTGAGTTCGAGGGCAGCCTGGTCTACAGAGTGAGTTCCAGGACAGCTGGGACTACAGGGAGACCCTGTCTCGAAAACACCAGAAAAAAAAAAAATTCTGATTTAAAGTTTCAAAAGGAGGAAAAGCAAAAGGATTTTACTTTGCAGTTCTAAGTGGAAAAGCAATATCCTTTTAATTCTAAGTTTTCAGTTAGTTTGTTTTTTAATTTTATTTATTTTTGTATGTGTATGTATGTACTGTCTGCATGCAGGTTTGTGCACCCGTGTCGTGCAGTGCCGCCGAGGTCAGAAGAGGGTCTCGGATTCCCCTGGAACTGGAGTTCTCCTGGAATTGGAGTTACAGATGGTTCTCAGCCGCCATGTGGGTGCTGAGGATCGAACCCAGGTCCTCTGCAAGAGCAGTCGGTGCTCTTAACTGCTAGGCTATCTCTTCAGCCCCAGTTTTCAGTTAGTTTTAAAGATTTCTTATGAAGAAGCTATTCACGCTGTTCATTATTAGGTTATTAAAATTCTTTTTTTCCACCGGCCTACTCTTGTAGTAAATCTGATTGATGGACTATCACACATTTAAAGAAGAGATTTAGAAAGAATCTCCCTGGAGATCTTCTTTTCCTAGATAGGCTACAAGGCTGAAAGGACATTTTCCTAGCAGCTGGAAAAAATAATGTGGAATAACTGAGTGGTGCTTAAACTTGAAAACATGCCCAGGAAACTCCGGTTTATATTCTAAGTCATACAGCCAATATCATAAACAACTGTCACTTTCACATACGAACTCTGCTAATTTCAACTTACCTTCCCATTGGACCATCCAGTTATCAATTCACACACTCCATCAGAATTAATGTCAAATGGATGAATGCTCATGGCATGATTTTTGGACTGAAAAAGAATTCCAACAATTAGTACAGCAGTCTCTCAATCTCCAAAGTATAAAGTCCCTGAACAGGAAAGGCTGAATTGTACTAACTTTAATTCTCCAGTACCGGGCTGTTTTGTCATAAACTCCAACCGTGCCATTGGAAAGAGCATAACCAAATCGACTGCCATACATGGGGCATAGAGAGGTGATTATCTGCAAAAAGAATACAGATAACATAGTTTCTCATTAAGGCCCAATTTATTCTGATGTAGAGGCTTATAAAATTGCATGCTCTGTGATGAGACTCCAGGAAGACATGGCTATTGTTATCTTGAAATCAGAACAGCTTTGAGAACCCACACAAGACCCTCCCAAGGCTGGACTACTAGCATTCACTCATGGAAGGTAGGTACGTAGGGCTAAGGAAGCTCACAAGGAACACAAGGCACCTGCCCTCCCCCAGTGTAAAGGACTAACAATAGCTGGAGTGTTGGGGGTGCCTTTTTTCTGTGATGCAGCTGCTGGTAAGTTACCCTGTAGATAACCCCAATTAAACTCACTGGTTCTCCAAGTTAGACTTGTGTGGAGTCATTTCTTCAGTCTGTCAATACCCTCTCTATATAGGGTAAATACCAAATAGCCCCAGAAAAATCACACAATGCTTTGCCAACTGTATTACAACTAGATTTAGAAGACCAAAAACTGAGCTGGCAGTGAGTTAGAAGTGGGGTATCCTGGCAGCTGTCTCTCCTGATGGTCAGAATGCCTCTTTGTGGGTAAACATTCTTTTTTTTTTATTATTAATTTTATTTATTTATTGTATGTGTATGAATGTACTGTCTGCATGCAAGTCTGTGCACCCGTGTCGTGCAACGCCGCGGAGGTCAGAAGAGGGTCTCAGATTCCCCTGGAACTGGAGTTCTCCTGGAATTGGAGTTTTAGACGGTTCTCGGCCGCCATGTGGGTGCTGGGGATCGAACCCGGGTCCTCTGTAAGAGCGGTCGGCGCTCTCAACCGCTAGGCCATCTCTCCAGCCCCTGTGGGTAAACATTCTTGAAGCTACATACAGCTAGGCTCATCTCACTATGGCAGAAATTAAGGTGCTACCTCAAGGGCTGGACTTGACCAATCATGAAGGGTGTACACTAAGGAAGGGTCTGTATTCAAATAAAATGCCCATTTCATTATGACATTTACATACACCCCTGCTCAGCAGGCTTTTTAAGTGGTCATAGAGAGGCTAAGGCCAGAGGGATGCTCCAAGTTCTAAGGCCAAACAATAATAATAATAATAATAATACCCTAAAATAGAGCTCCACCCTGATTTGGAAGGGTAAAAACAACATCTTACCTCCATGAATATCCCATCTGCCTCATAAATATTTATAAAACCCTCTTATAAAAAATCAAGCCCAAGATCTCATGCCTGCTTAGGTCATCCCCTCTAGTCTCTCTTGAGTATATGTCTCCACTTCAAATTGCTAAATAAACTGTTTAAACTGAGCCTCACAGCTGAATTCTTTCCTTCAAAAAGGTGGAGACCAAAGGCAACTCCACCCCAGTAACACTTCCACCCACTACTTGGGAACACATTCTTCTCTATGATCTATTCCATCTTTTTCAGAGTTGATAATCAAACTCACAATGTTTAGTGTTTTAGAACAAGCTTATGTGGCAAATTTCAGAACTGTATTTAAAAAGCAATAAAACTGTAGAGCTGGGGGAAAATAAGCTAAGCACACATCTAAAATCCAAATAACAGATGCTATTATACACAGTAATGCAAAGGTTTTTAATAATTATTCGACTTTTTTTTGTCTTTTTGAGACAGGGTCTCCCTGTAGCCCCAGATGCCCTGGAACTCTGTGTAGACCCGACCCGACTGGCCTTGAATTTATGGAGATCCACCTGCCTCTGTTGGGATTAATGGTGTGCACCACCACGGCCACCTATGCAGCTATCTTAATTTATATCCTATGTTTAAGTTTCAAGAATTGTAATCTGGGGCTAGAGAGATAGCTCAGAGGTTAAGAGCTCCGACTGCTCTTGCAGAGGTCCCGGGTTCGATTTCCAGCACCCACATGGCTGCTAAGAACCATCTTTAAGCCAGCTGTGCTGGTGCATGCCTTTAATCCTAGCACTCAGGAGGCAGAGGCAGGCGGATCTCTGTGAGTTCAAAGCCATCCTGGTCTACAGAGTGAGTTCCAAGCCAGCTGGGACTATAGGGAGAGACCCTGTCTCAAAAAAGACAAAAAAAAGGGGGGGCTGGAGAGATAGCCTAGAGGTTAAGAGCACCCACTGCCCTTGCAGAGGACCCAGGTTCGATTCCCAGCACCCACATGGCAGCTGAGAACTGTCTGTAACTCCAATTCCAGGAGAACTCCAGTTCCAGGGGAATCCAACACCCTCTTCTGACCTCCGTGGCATTGCATGACACAAGTGAACAAACCTACATGCAGACAGTACATTCATACACATAAAAAATAAATTAATTTAAAAAAATTAAAAAAAAGAAAAATTGTAATCTACAACTGATTTTTATCTGTATACTTTTCTTCTGTACTTTAGTTTATTGTTTTGTTTTGGGTTTTTTTGTGTGTTTTGTCTTTTCGAGACAGGGTCTCCCTGTAGCCCCAGCTGTCCTGGAACTCATTCTGTAGGCCAGGCTGGCCTTGAACTCACAAAGATCCGCCTGCCTCTGCCTCCCAAGTGCTAGGATTAAAGGCAGGCGCCACCACGCCTGGCTTAGTTTATTGTTTTCTAGAGGTAAAAGAAAGTACAATCCAATCTTGCTGGGTGTGGTGGTGTGCGCCTTTAATCCCAGCACTCCAGAGGCAGAGACAGGACGGTCTGTGAGTTCCAGGCCACCTGGTCTACAAAGTGAGTTCCAGGCCAGCTGGGGCTACAGAGAGACCCTGCCTCAAAAAGACCAAAACTACTAGCTTAGCTCCCTCCCCGCCCGGAGTGCACATGTCCCCACCCTCCTGTGAGGTCCTGCCACACATCTCAGCAGGCCCGGGGTCCCTGCATCCTTCCCTCTCCTCTGCGGAGCAGCTGGGGCACTGGGTGAGCTTGGCGGGGTTGGCTGGACCACCACACGGGCTCAATTCTCTGCTGCTCTACGCCCCCAGCGCCTCCGACTAGCTGGTGGGGCTGCAGGGAGACGCCAGGTTCTCTGGGAACTTGATCTTTTTGGCTGAGTCCATGCTTAGCAAGGGTGTTTGCTGGGCCCTCCTTGAGCACGCAAGCCACCGCATCCTATTGCACTTTCCGTGTTACGTATTCTTTTTTTTTTTAATTTTATTTATTTTTGTATGTGTATGAGTGTACTGTCTGCATGTAGGTCTGTGCACCCATGTCGTGCAATGCTGCGGAGGTCAGAAGAGGGTGTCGGATTCCCCTGGAACTGGAGTTCTCCTGGAATTGGAGTTTCAGACGGTTCTCAGCCACCATGTGGGTGCTGGGGATCGAACCCGGGTCCTCTGTAAGAGCGGTCAGCGCTCTTAACCGCTAGGCCATCTCTCCAGCCCCCCGTGTTACGTATTCTTAAGGCTCAGGAAATGCTTCCGGATATACAACCAAGATTTGAGATTTAGTACCCAGGCTTGTGAATCAGGAGATTCAAAGACCTCTGGAAAAGGTCCATTTCCTCGGAGAGCCCCCTCACAGAGAGAAGAAGGGGCA
Source organism: Rhizomys pruinosus (assembly GCA_009823505.1). Classification (NCBI taxonomy): domain Eukaryota; kingdom Metazoa; phylum Chordata; class Mammalia; order Rodentia; family Spalacidae; genus Rhizomys; species Rhizomys pruinosus. The sequence goes on from VZQC01008170.1 coordinate 130,842, forward strand.
GCAGAAAATAGCTGAAACAGAAGAGGGGACAGTGCAGATTCAGGAAGGTGCCGTGGCTACTGGGGAGGATCCAACTAGTGTGGCTATTGCCAGCATCCAGTCAGCTGCCACCTTCCCTGACCCCAATGTCAAGTGATGTACAGGGTGATCCAGGTGTCTGAGGGGCAGCTGGACGGCCAGACTGAGGGCACTGGACCATCAGTGGCTACCCTGCCACTCAATCTAGGACCCAGGCAGTGATCCAGGGTGCTTTCACCAGTGATGATGCAGTTGACACAGAGGGGACAGCTGCTGAGACACACTACACTTACTTTCCCAACACTGCAGTGGGAGATGGGGTAGGGTTACCACGTCCAGGAGTACCACTGCTGTTACTACTACCCAGGGCTCAGAGGCATTACTGGGGCAGGCAACTCCTCCCAGCACCAGTCAATTCTTTGTGGTGATGTCACCACAAGAAGTATTACAAGGAAGGAGCCAGCACTCAATTGCCCCCAGGACCCACCCTTATTCCCCAAAGTCAGAGGCTCCCCAAACAACACTAGAAGAGACACACAAGGCTCAGTAATGAAGTGGAGTGCCACCCTGGAGACAAGATCAACGACTGGATGGTGCAGCTGTCCAAGATCATTCCAGACTGCTCTATGGAGAGCACCAAGTCTGGCCAGAGTAAAGGTGGAATTCCATCCAAAGCCTGTGATTATATCCAAGAGCTTCGGCAGAGTAACCACTGGTTGTCTGAAGAACCGCAAGGGTTAGATTAGATGCAGCTGGACAATGATGTGCTTAGACAGCAGGTGGAAGATCTTAAAAACAAGAACCTGCTACTGCAAGCTCAGTTGCATGGATTAGAAGTCGTCATCAAGAATGACAGCAACTAGCTGGGCGTGGTGGTGCATGCCTTTAATCCTAGCACTTGGGAGGCAGAGGCAGGTGGATCTTTGTGAGTTCAAGGCCAGCCTGGTCTACAGAGTGAGTTCCAGGACAGCTGGAACTACAAGGAGACCCTGTCTCAAAAAGACCAAAAAAAAAAAGAATGACAGCAACTAACTATGGGGATTCATGGGCTTTGGGCCCAAGAACTGTGGATAGCTCCTTTCCTCCACTGCCTAGTCTGGCATGGGACTGGAGGAGTTTGGCAGGCACATCTTTGAACTGAGGCCCTATGGTGGTGCAACAGCCTGCAGTGAGTGGTGTGACACACTGTGGACATGTGCCAACAGCCCTGCCCACTCTCACGTGCAGTCCCTGGGCCCTTGTGCTCCTCTTGCACATTGCATGTGCTGTCTCCATGATGGACACTGAACACACTAAATGGAGGCCTGCCCTGTGCTTGCTTAGCGCACCCAGCAGAGGGTCTGTGGACTCCGGGTCCTCTCCCCCGGAGCCTAGGCTGACATATATATGCACCTGATGACTCAGGGGAGCAAGCTTATTCAAGAAGAGGGGGAAGGATGTTTAGTGGCTGCTGTCCCGTGAACAGGAGAAGGGCCAGGTAGCAGCTGAGGCCTATACAGAAGTCTGAAGGTGGGAGAGCCCTAGGCAGGGGCTCACTTGGGGCCTTTCCCCATCTGGGGTGGTCCTTTTTATTTCTTTTCCTTTTTTTTTTTTTAAATAAAATTGTTCAGACCTAAAAAAAAAAAAAAACTAACTAAAAAGCCCCTGCGTGTGAACTTGTACAGTGTGTGACCATACACAAAGACATACATTACACATATTCATGGGCTTTCTAGAGATTTAACACACTTTATTTAAAGGATAAAATTTGATGCTGATACTTAATAATATCTATGATCCTACAGATCCATTTTCTAATTCCAATCCAAATACAAAAGAGAATAAGAAATGAATTGAACAAAGCAGAGAATAGTTATGCAATTTCCTTTACAGCCACAGCTTTTCCACAAACCACCCACTGCACTGAACTCTGAATACAAAATGTTGTGTAGGATTCCAGGAAAGCTTAAGAAGTTCTGGCACATTTAGTACTGTTCAACTGCCAAATAAACCATGAATTTGCTGATCTGGGTAAAGATACTAAAGAAAAAGTCACTTAACAGCAAACCAAATAAAAAGAAGAGGAAAATGATGCTGAAAATGAACAATTTTATAAAGTTCATGGTTTCATTAATTCAGCTCCAGATGCCCCAGGTCCTGTAATGTTTCCTTAGTTCATTTGTTTGTTTGTTTGTGTGACTAGAGGAGCAGTTAAGCATGACCGTTGACTCTATTCCATTTTCCCCTCTCCTTTTGGAACTTAGGAAAAAGGTGCTTCAAAGAACACTCTATCACGTCTAATACTGACCAAAACAGAAGTCAAAAAATTCTAAATGGAGCCGGGCGTGGTGGCGCACGCCTTTAATCCTAGCACTTGGGAGGCAGAGGCAGGCGGATCTTTGTGAGTTCAAGGCCAGCCTGGTCTACAGAGTGAGTTCCAGGACAGCTGGGAATACAGGGAGACCCTGTCTCAAAAAGACCAAAAAAAAAAAAAAATTCTAAATGGAAAAAAAAGAAAAAGAAAAAAAATTAAAAAAAATTTTTTAAATTCTAAATGGTTCCACCAAATGGGCAAATGTTCACCACACATTAGGATGAAGAGGGTCACCCAGGACCCAGAACCAGTGTGGTGGTTTGAATGACAATGTCCCGATAGACTCCAGGTTTTTGGACATTTTGTCCCCAGTTGGTGGCGCTGTTTTGGGAGATCTTACAAGGTGTGGCCATGCTGGAGGAAGCCCATCCCTGGAGACAGGCTTAGAGAATTCAAAAAGCCAAGAGCCTTGCCAGTCTCCAGTCCAGCTCCCTGCTTCCCTCTCTGCTTCTGCTCCTGCTCCAGCACCTCCCGCTGCCCTGACGGACTCTTGATTCTCCAGGAACCATAAGCTCAAATAAACCCTTCCTTCTATAAGTCCCCATGGTCCTGGTGGTTCTGTCAGGCAACAAAAAAGTGACAAATACAACTAATGATGCTCAAACTGTGTCCTGGGTGGGGGTCTTTTAGGGGGAGGTTACAAACCCCTTTAAGAGTTAAAGAAGCCAGGCATGGTGGCACACACCTTTAATCCTAGCACTCAAGAGGCAGAGGCAGGCAGATAACTGTGAGTTCCAGGCCAGCCTGGTCTACATAATAAGCTCCAGGCCAGCTGGGGCTACAGGGAGACCCTGTCTCAAAAAGACCAAAAAAAAAAAAAAAA